>JXXA01010224.1:0-12209 GCA_000956255.1 Anopheles punctulatus | reverse complement strand
TTTGATTCCGTTTATTCGTTAGTATTTGGCTTCCTAATCGTTTTGCGAGTAGAGACCAACGCCAACATTTTTACGAGATGGTGGTGCTCGTTTGGGCTATTCGTGTATGTGAGTTCCATTTGTAAATTTATGAGATTTTATTTTTGCAACGTTTCTCTTTAATACAACTTTTGTTCAGTCCCAACTGAGCATACGCTAGCCGGATTAGCTTTTCCCCCGACCAAGTCTCGGGTTTTAAGGGTTTCGAACCACCCCTTGCATCGCCAATTTTCGATGGAAACATGGGAATTGAAAGTTGGTTCATTTTCTCCATCATTAACTTTTTTCACTTTCCACTATCGTTGTTCTGTGTGTCGAACGGGGGATAGATTTTTACTTTTCTTTTCTTTTTCGTGTATCGCACACGACTCCTCGTGTTTGCCACGTGCGTTCGCGGAATTTTGCAGTCATTTTTCGTCGTAACAAATTAGAACGACGCGACTGGTTCGGAACGAACGCTGGGGACGCGAAAGGGAAGATCGTGGAACACTTTCAGCGATAAACAGCAGAACATTATCGCTTTCCGTTGGCTGGGGCAGACGATGATGGCATGCGCCTTTCATGCTTCCGTCCGTGGCAGTTTCGACAATCGAGCTGAAAAGACGCGTCGCGATCGTAAAATGTTTTTAGGATTAATTTCGAGTAAAGTGATTTTCTTTTTATTACTTGCCGTTCGACTCGGCGGAAGTGTTTGTGCCACCGTGTCCGGTGGATTGTTTTTCCAACGAAAAGATGAACGGATTTTCGCTGAGATTCAGAGGTTTTGCCATTGTGCCAATAAAAAAGCATCATATTGTCGTAGAAAATGTATGTTCGGGGTGCTTTTTATACGATCGACGTGTTTTGTCCTGTTTTGTGTAATTATTGTATCGCTTCACGATAAATATGGTAACAACATAAAGAACCCGACATCGGGAAAAGAAACAAAAAAAAACCATGCATAATAAACGCGAATCGCTGTTTTGAGATGATAGCAACAGCTGAACTCGATGATCGACAAAAAACATGTGTGCTGCAAGACTGCGACTCCTAATGCGCTCCTGTCTCCTAGCCGGTGAGCTAGGATGAGGTGACAAAGAAAGTTTTATGCATAATCGTGTGTTTATTGCAGCTGTTTTAGTTTCTTTTTAGCAGTTGCTTCCAGAACCTTTCTGATGTCGCTTAATGTCGATGCTATGGTAGACGCGATCGTCTTATTACAACCCGCGATTGCAGACGAAGTCGAATTTTCAAGCCTGCTACATGCTGCAGATGCTGCTTTATTGACGGATCTTTCCCTTCTCCGTTCTCGTGTCGGTAAACGATGCAAACGTCCCGCATATGGATCGTGTTGGGACGGGAGCGGGCGAATCAATAAATTTTACTGGCAGAGCATGCGGTGACTGTGCCTGTTGGTAAAGGTCGCGTAAATCACTCGCAAAAGGCAGGGTTTTGTACATGGTCCTTTCTAAACTTGTTGGACTCGTTGCTGAATATTGAGTGAAAAAGGAGGGGAAGGTCATCGAAGGAATTTAATAAAATAACCAAAATAGAATTCCATGAATAACCAAAATTCCACTTAAGCTGTTCATAATGTTAATATATTTCAAAATTATCTTCAAATCCAAATGAAAACTCTTTAATAGAACTTTTTTTTAGTTTTTTTAAATTTCAACTCGTTTTTTGAGAAAAAGATATAATTTGCAATTATGTCGATGCTTCAATCAATGCAATCCCCACAGAGGGCCTATTGGCGTCCAATGCAATAGTGGCCACAGTGCCACGTCAAAGGTGCGTCTGGAAGAGGCGTTTCATGGCCGCTTCAAACGAGACCTTTTCTCGTTATTTTGTTTTTATTCTTTCGCTACACTCCCATCTGGTTGGTTCCATCTATTGAGTCGATGAGCAATGGTAATCGTATGCGCTGGTATCGTCGCCGTTCGCAACATACACACTGGTCGGTTGGGACTCCGGTCTGACTAAATGAGAAAATTGCCATTTACCGTCCAACAGCGAAGTTGTTGATGTGAACGGTCATTGTGGAGAGCATTGAGCTCTTTTTTTATTGTTGTATGCGTGTTTGTTTGTGCAGGCTATCGGTATGAGGCCGATACAACCATCACATCCAAAAGTATCGTATTCCAACGAGTTCGAACAGGGAAAGTGCGTTTTATTAATCTCCTTCCGGTGTAATCCTTTCATCACTTTAACACGTTAGTCGTCGCGGAATTAATGATGTGAAATTATCTAAAACTTTAGCTTAAATTATCTATTGTCTATGCTTAAAATCCCAGAAAAGCTTCCGACGCTCGTTATAACAGTGAATTCCATTTTGTTGCTTTTTCACGCCCGCGCCATCACTTCAAATTACAAATCACTTCATTCTATTGACGTTGCCATCGTGCGACACTGCTTCCGATGTCGTTTCGTTTAATGAGATGGTTTATGCTCGTGTTTCAGTTTTATTCGAGTTTCGCAGTGCTTCAAGAGCAGCACGAACAAAGAACGATCTTTTGGACAGCCAGCCGGTGGTGGACACTCGAGAAGGAAGATGGCCAGGATAGTTTCCTTAAAAAGGAACGAACTCGCTCGGGTGCCGCTTCCAACCCGGAAAGCTCGTTTTCGCCCATTTATTTTCGCTCCATTTGGAAAGTGATTCCATTTCGATGGCGTTTTACATGTTTCTCGGTTCCTTCCTTCAACCACCACGCAAAAGCTTTTATTTGCGTATTGTTTTTGGCTGCACGTAGCCGAAAAAGAGTAGAGTAAAACACATCCACAAACGATGTGGCCCGGCTGGCGTTTTTTTGTTGGATCGTTGCCAATGAACATTTTTAATACGGTAATTTTGCACACCGAAGCAGACAGAGGGTGTTGATTTTTCCCTAAATAGGTTGAATTCAATATTTAGAATAAAAAAACACCGCGCACACACAAGCTTGCCTCTCTGTACCATTAACCTCGGAAAACAAAGCCACAATGCTCTCGTTTCGGTTTGGGTTGTGCCTTTGAGGCAGATTTTTCTCCCATTCATGTCGATGGACCCTTTGACTTGATGATTGTGAAGTTATTGTTATGTTCTCTTTCCCTGCAGCCCGCAGTTGCTTCGGTTTTTCTCCCCTTTCGCGGCGATGGGCCGTCTGGATCGGGTAAAGTCAATTTTCCATCCACCACACACACCGCCGTTTGGTAGGAAAGTTGAAACCGGAAACCGGAACGAAACCGGAAACCGGTTCCTTATGCTATCTAATGACAACCGACGGCGGGGGCGTGTTGGAGACCGCTGGTGGCACTGCCGAAGGAAAACACTTTCATTAACATTTTTCTGCTCAACCGGTTGCTGGAGTGGGCGAGAAATGAAAAAGAAAAATTGAAGAGAGCACTAAAACCCCTTTTTTGGTGAAAACGTGCTGGGAGTACTTTTTCGGGGCGGGGTTAGTAACAGTGGTGGTGCGTTTCGCTTAAAATAACTTCACGCGGCTCCACTGTACGTGGTCCGAAGGCCGCCTTCGTTGTCTTGCTTTATGTTGACGCAAATTCTCTTCGCTCAATGGGAATGCAACTCTAATGTCGTCATTAAGATGAAGAAATTAAATAGGACGGCACATTCATGCTGGCGTACGTGGTAGTGTGTCTTGTTTTGCGTTTGCTGCTGTTGCTGTCGAAGAATCGTTTCGGCCGATTTGACAGTTTTGTAGCAACCTCTGCTGCACGACAACGATAACGATTCATGAGATGAAAATTGCTGTGGGTGTTTGGTGGATAAATTGTCGTCATTTATCTGTTATAATGATACGAATGACAATGATTCGATCAACTGTTGTCTTTTTCAATTTCTACTGAAGTATGGCTCGGATTTGTCACGATCCGAAGCTCAAACCGTGTTTGATTGGACGGGATGTTATGCTTATCCTACCAGAGAGGTAACGCTAATTTGATGGTATTATTTTATTTGTATTATTTACAAATACAACAAAATGTAGAAATAGTTATTTTATTAGTTTTCTTGGGAGACTAATCAATCTATGAGCTCCGTTTAATAATAGTTTTAAAGTGAATACATATGTGGCGCAAACATATTAAAACCGGATAAAATAAAATAGACGCGTCGATTGCACCACGAAGAACAATCGTTTCCGTTTAACGATACGTCTTATAATTCGCCCGATTGTTCACCAGTGCGCAATTGAACCTCTAGACATAATATCGCTCGTTGTGATGATGTGACGTGAGCTGTCATTCGATCGTTTGCTTTGCTTCCAATACCTTTTCCCGACCGTGCCGAATGCCCCAGCTGTCAATCAGTCTGTCCACTTGTGCTGCTGCTGCTGCTGTTTTACCTTTTGCCCACGTGTGCGTGTGCATGCGTGCGCGAATTAGCGCACAGTAAAGCGTGGCTCATCACGACTGGTCCATCCATCCGTTCGGTGGAGGCCACGCTTTATTGAGTGAGTGTTAATGAACCGGCTAAGTGCTTTCCCCATGCACACATCAACAACCCTATGATTGCTGTCAGTGGTTGATGCGGCAACACAGAATATTTCATCTGTGCAGGTCGTGGTCAAGTGTGTTTTTAGCATTTTTCTTATCGTAAATAATATTTCTTTTAAATCAACTTAATGAAATAATAAAAAGACATACAATTAAATATTGTTTAAGTTGTTTTAAATGGCCTTTTTCACAGGGGAGAGCATGAGACATGACTCAAGCAATGTGAATTAAAATTCACCCAATTTTGTTTGGCTGCTGAAACACGTACACTGAAAGCTTCTCGCGTTCTTGGCACTCTTCACGGTGGTAGTAAATAGTGCTAATGATCGTCTGACGTGTCGTGCGCGTGGCCGGTTCTTGGTGGAGCTTTTATAGCTTTGGATCGCTTTTACACCTGCCCACTTGGCTCACTTTTTTCAAGAGGTGTGTGTACTGGCGGACGGAGTCTTTCATGCTGGTATAGCGTGTATAGGTGGAGCACACGCATGGTTGAAGAATAACAAACAATAATTTTATTCACCGTGTGCCGCGATGTCTCGCTGGAGTCTTGAGCTGTGCCGATTTTATGCCGTATTCATCCGCTGCTGCTCCGAAACCTCCACTTGAAGTCGCGATTTGAAAGCGTGCTGGATCCACAAATTGGCGATAGTTCGGTGGACTCGATACGATCATGATCCGAACCGTTCTAGACCACAGACCCCAACCGTGTCGTCGTAGATGAACGACGTTGCCCACAGTCCATAAGAAAGCCGCAGTACATACACACTTTTATCGGCAATCCCTTTTCCGTGCGCTTGTGCCCGGCGAAGAAACATATGGTCTGGCCGGGCGGGTCCGTTATGCTGGTCTCGAAACCGGCTTTTTCGACGTGATGTGGCACGGTTCCGAGGGTGGCGGTTGTTTCGCGGTTTTTGGCGTGGTTTCGTCGACCGGCGGCGGTGTGTGCCACGTTTCGAAACCTGTTTCGAAAGTGGCGCTGACGCTGGCTACGGAATCGAAGCCCGGTGGGGCGCACACAATGTTGGTTGGTTTTTATTTATTTTTGCCGAAGAGCTTTCTTTGCGAACCTGTGGGGCCGGGTGGTGGTGTATCGCCCCATTTGTTTCGGTGTATCGAGGGACTGGGGCGCCCGGCGCGGGTGCCGATTTTTGTTCTAGCCCATAACTGTATTCAAATCCTGACAGTGACGCAAACAACCATAACCTCCTGACGGTCGGCAGATAAGGAAGAATAGGGTTTAAACGATGTGGAAGAAATTTTATGTCGCCCGCGCGATTTGATGTGTATGTTTATCGTTAGGGTACTGTGTGCGGACGTACATACAGCACATACATTACGCGTACGTACACCCATACGGCGGCGTTATGAGTGGGTTTTTGCAAGTTGTTTTCATGCGGGTTTTATTATGTTTGAAGATAGAAATTTAATGTGTTTTGCTCAATGTGTGCTTCAAAATCGTGTCCTTTGTTGTTCTGTACACGTAGTGGCAAAAGCTGTTATCGTTAGCTTTCGTTGTCTTTTATTGTCATATTTTTATTTGACTGCTGCAAAAATTCTTATGTTGACATTGGAATTGATTGCACACATTCACACTAATGGGACGGGCGTATCATAAGCACGGGTGGAAGATTGCACCCAACAAATGTATACAAATTAACCTTTCCGCCTCTATAATCCCCGAGGCGGGAACTGATAAATCGTCATGCGCTCACTCAGCAATTACGATCCACGCGAGCGGACACACTCCCAGGCAATGATAGGGAAAGATGTGCATCTTCACGGCAGTCTCTTAATCTTCAGCATCGTCCAGTCGCACTGATCGATAATAGTGCATTGTGTGCTAATGATAATCTATGACCGATCGACCTACTAGCAGCACCCAACTACTCGGATCTCCTTTCGCATACGTAACACTAGAAGAATGAGAAACGGATAGAGCGTATCATTTGGAAAGGTTTTTTTTTATTGTTTGTATATCAACTACGGTTTGTGCTGATTCAATCGTTCGCTTAAACCTTTAATTGCCGAACAACGAAAAGAGTAAGAAAAAATTAAATTATTCGCAATGTTTTTTTCCGTGGAAGAAGTGTCTTGTTTTTTTTTTTAAGAAATATTAAATACGTTTAAATTAAAAACTCTCGTAAACTCGATTTTCCACGCATGTTTTATCTGTATAAAATATTCAACTGTTTTAGAATCGTACAAAAATCAATGTATTAATGTTAGCTTGATAGTAGCTTCAAAAATACAATTTTCAGCAGTAAAAAAATCTTCGTAAAATCTGTTTATTAATCAATGTGTGAAATTTGTATAAAACAAATATAAATCGTATTAATAACGAATAAATTGCTGTATGAATCATTCCCTAATCTCACTTTATGCGAAATCTCAAACCGTACACAGCTAAGGGTTAATATCATTCCGCTTGTTGTGGATTACGCCACCGGGCCAGCTGGGGAATAAAATTTCCGCGTTCCGCACGGTCTAACGTGGTACGCCAGGCGCACAAGTGCAACTGGTTATAAATTTTCCGCTCACACTGTGTCAGTGTGCCCCGGCGATGATATGATGCCATCGGATGCCGTGAAATTGCGATACTTGCAGTGGCGGGCTGACCCGCCGGAAAGCGTATCTAGTTTTCCCGCACTGAAGGAGGGAGGATCTGAAGATTCGCACTAGGTTCGAACTGATTTAATGGGGGTCGCATGACATGGATGTGTGGCGCGCTTTACGTCCGATTGCCGCCCTTCCGCGTGTTGAGTCTGTTTGCCTTCGTGCCTGGCTCCCTAACCGGCTGGATGTGGTGCTCGTTAAGTAAGGGTAGGTGTTAAATGCGTCGATCCTTACGCTTTTACGGGCCATGTTTGCTTCTTAGAGTGTGATGTTTTCCACGCCGACGGCGGCATGCTAGTGCTGGGGTGCGTGTACAATCGCAACCGAGCATCATAAATCGCGCGAAAATGACTCGCTCGTCATTGATGCCGCTTCGTGGAGTGGAGGCCTCGGGCGATTTCGAACATTATTTTGTCGGGATTTATAGTTTTCCGGCGGCTGACAATTGAGCGTAGGATTATTTGCGGTTTAAGCGCGCCGGGAATTATCTATTCGTACGATTTATTGGCGCGTGCGAGTGAACCCCCGCGCGGATTCGACATCCAGCTTGGGGGAGTTTTTTTTTTAAGTAAGAAATAGTAAGCTGGAAGCTCGGGAGAAATCGCACACGCATTGGCTTATCGCACAAATGATAAAGACATGATACGATGCCTAGCGCAAGGATGCTTTGAGCTCCCTTTGCAATGTGATATGAAGTCGTTCACTTTGGATTTTACGTTTATTGCCTAAGCTTATTTGGTGTTCATTTCCGGCAATAAAAAATGATGCAATAGTTATTCGCTGCTATCGTCTTTGCCTCAGGAAAATAATTTTTTGACAAATTTCTGATTAACGATAACGATGTGTTACTTTCATTTCGAAAAAGCTTATTATGAAGCTCAGGAAATGCTTTCTTTTTATGAACAGCTTGTACCGATCGCCGCCGGAACCTCTTCTGAATTCCACGCGGCGCAACAAAATAAATGCAAATTTCGGCACGAACATTCCTATTGCAATAATACGGATTTTCGGCTGGGGTAACCAATTCTATTTTATTCCGTATCGGCAAATAAAGGTAAATGATTCCGTTTGATGGAGCGTAACAGGAACAGGTATCGAAATGGGGAAGTTTATCGATTTGCCTGCAACGGTTCATAGCGAAAGCGGTAGATGTTGTCCCGGGTGCGTCCTTTCGGCGACAAATGTGTTAGAAAATAGGTAGGCTTGCCATGGTTATTTTTGGACAGGGATCTTTCAGCGCCGAGTTCCGGCCGAGTTTGCGATAGGGATCTGCTTGCTTTGCGTTTGTTGCCGTGTTTGTTTTCTATAATCCCTCAAAACGAACTGGATTGGAAAGAAAAATATCAAAGGCACAAAGGGAAGGAATGGGAAACAATTCCTGCTTTGTCGTTTGGGGGCCACCCCAACGGATGATCATTTATTCGAGCAATATTGATAAAAGGTTGCCATCGAAAATGGGAAGAAAACATGTCTGGAATGCAAGGTGTTTATACTACGCAAAACCTTTCATGCTCTCATTTTCTTATAATTTTGCAAACATTTACACCAGCATCCTTCAAATCTAGACCGGCTTTAAAATAAAATGAAGATAAAAAGTCAAGATAAAAAATAGAAAATTAATGAAAAGTGACGCACTTCACGCAATTAGCCGGCGTTATCGCCACGCTTGCTTCTAAAGCAAGCTTCGTGCTCGCTATTATTTATTCATTAGCCGTGTGACTAGGTTTTTATTCACGTTTCCTTTTACAGCTTAATGCCGGTGGAAACTGTGTCAGTGAAGACAAAGAAGTTTTTAGCAAAATGATGTTATGATGATTATTTTCTACCAAGCCAGCATATTTTTACACGGTTTTTCAAATTTGGATTACTGAGTAGTAAGCTTCGAAAAGAGCCTTCAATGTGCTGACGGGCTGAATGCTCTTCGCTAAAGCAATGAAAAATTATGTTCTTTGAATGGGGTTTTTTTAGAAATATTTTTAGAGGATTATTTGTCTCTTGTCTGCCGTTGCTAAAATTCTAACAATCTTCAAAATACTAGCTTTTTTTCTAATTTCAATCTATCCAACGATAGGAAGCTTCCAAAGAATGTTTTTGTATGCAGGAACCTATTTGGAGAAATCTGCTGTTTTTAGTATTCACGGATTGTTTCAGGATCATATTTCCTCACACACTACCGAAAAGGATACTCCGTTTTGCATAATAACGAGTTGAGGCCGTACAGCTGACCGTCAAGAAATGTGTCCCTTTGGGCCGAGAAAATGGCGAAGAATGTGTGCCGCTTTCTTCGAATGGCATGTATTAGACCCCAGACATGTCTTTCGGTACGATTTTAGCTCCATTTAGGATGAAAGGCAGTATAAATATGCTCCACATGTATCCGCTGTAATTAATTTATGCCTCTGCTGCGTGCGTGTGTGTGTGTGTGTATGTCCGTGCAATACCAGCATTCTGTCGCGTTTTATTGTAATTAAGCCTGTATAAGATCCTGGTTGCATTACCCGTGCGGTGGTTGAGTTCTTAATCGTATAGCAGCAGAAACAGCAGCTGGAGAAGTATTACTGATGCTAGTCATGCTTTGGCGGCTTATGTGGTGGTGGTGAATTATGGTATGTGGTAGTTCCGTAGCGGCGACAGTTGGAAGTTAAAAATATGCTAAGCGAAAAACAGAACGCAAATCCATCCGCAAGCCACACTTCCGCCTCGTTTGCTGGTGAAGCTGGTTCGGGGAGGGACGAATCAAACTGCCACATAATAGGGAAAGGCGCCAATCGTATTGTGGAATGGTGAGGTGAGGATTTTTCAAATATGAACATTCCACATGCGCGATTTTCCGTCCAACTTTCCATTTTTCATCCGCGCTAAGTCACGAGAAGTGGAGGTACAGGACGAAGAGTGATGTCGAAAGAATCGGCATTTGTGTGTGACCTTTTTTTTAAAAAAAAATCCTTCGTAGCTCTGCTGGAATCATAGGATTGAATTGGAAGCAGAACATCGAATCCGCACAAAGGAGGAACGAACGATAAGCATTTGCTGATAGTTCGCATTTGAAATTCAGCAGCAAGCGTTGACCGATATTCGGTGGAGAAAAGTGATTTTTCTTCTCCGTTGGAACTTCGTGTATCGTATAAATTGTGTGCCCCGTTTATGGTGTTTTTCCTTTATGTTACAAACATCGTTATTCGCATCACAAATATTTAAAAGGCCGAGGTTTGAGCGCGAATCTAAGATTCAGTTGAAACATATTTCTTAATGGAGTTCTAGGGAAGCTATTGTTATTGTTAAATCAATTATTTGGTTATGTTTACCTACCATAGTATAAATAGTAATTCAAAATGTCTTAATTTCAAGTATTTGTTAATTAGTTGACCTTTAAATTGATTTCAAGATTACTTAACGAATTGTGTATCTCCATCGTGTACATGGGTCGCTGTTGTAATATGTACTTGTGTTTACTTCTAATCTCAATAATTGCTAGGCCTTCTTGAAGAACTACCCATATCTACCCAAAGGACATTTGGATTTCCTGGTCAAAGTATGAATTATAACAATCAAATATTTTTTGCTGATTGTATGAGACTCTACCGTGATGGAGTAACTCGTTTGGACGACATACGATTGTTTCCATACCGCTAAGCTCTGCATTTTATACACGTTTTTCATCCACCATAACTTTTCCGGCTTGACAGAAGTAAGTTTATAACATCTCCAACAGGCTAGAACTATTTTCCAGTAATGGAACAGTCCATTCGGAGGGTGTGTTACAACACGTCTGTCGGAGATCTCTCTGATCGAACCCATGCACTGAGAATCATGCGGGGAAATCATGCACTGAACACTTGGCAACCGTGCACGTGAAGTAGAAGCTTCTCACTTCTCCAGTGTTGTAAAGCCGAACTAATCTACTACATTCGGTGTACGGAAACTAAACAAATAAAAAGAGCTTACGAAAGGAAAGTTTAGCTGTTTCCATTCTATACATTCTTATTTTCATCAACTCTTGCGCAGTCCGGTTTGCAGCAGAAGGCACAGTCAGTGGCTGGCAGGCTGGACAATCGCTGAAGTTCACACAAATATATTTCACCGAAGCTGTGCCACCGACTGTGTGTTCGCTGGACGGTACGGTAAGAAATTGCTTCATCTGAGAGTCCGGACATGTGGTGAGGCTGTGCTTTTTTCCTCTCAGTTCACAATTTTCCAATCCAACACCGATTGTAATTTTACCGGTTTTTTTTTTTGCACTGTTGCTCCTTTCGCTCGAATTTTCGGCTTCATAACACGGTCGATGCAGCTATGCGGAACGTCTGCAAAATGCACTTTAAGTGCAGTGGGAGGACGTGGAACGTCAAGCAGCTGTAGTAATTTATTAGATTTCGAACGGAAGCAATATCGCTTCCGTGCTCCGGTTTTCGCCAGTGAGCTAGTTGGAAATGGTACTGCGAACTTCATTAGAGCACATTTGCGGGAAACAGTCGTACAATACGGAGTGCTAATTCCTACGACATTTGCAATTTGAGAGTGGTTTTTTATGTTTTGAGTTTTAAAACGAAGCTTACACAGCAATGTTCATCTCAATCGTCATCGCAACTATTGCAACTACATCGCCTTCATGTTTGAGCTGAACGTCGGATGCAATTAATCGTTATTTGATCGACGATAACGCTTTTTCTGTATGTGTATCTACACACAATTTAAGGTAACTGAAGTCTCGTACAGCAGTTGATAAGGGGTGTTTACGGTTTACGTTGCCTTGGTTGAGATGTTTCCATGAAAGTAGACTTGGCTCTTTCTCCTCCGGTTGTTCAGTGCTGCACTGAGCAGGACAATACATTGTCCATGACGATTATATCAACCCAAGTGCCACGAAGCTTCTCTTTCTCAGCAATGAGGGAAGCAACAGTTTAAGCTAAAGTTTGCAGACGCCTCAGATAAACATAGCCCCATACGTACGCCGACGTACATCTCCTACATCCACACAAAGGCTCCAAGTTCTGTCATATGTTTGTGTGTGTGTGTATGTGTATATTTATACTGAAGTAAGAAGCTGTTTTAATTTACATGCCAAAACAGATGAGTCTGCGTTTTCGGGG
>JXXA01010220.1:0-13603 GCA_000956255.1 Anopheles punctulatus | reverse complement strand
CGGAGACGTTGGGTGACGCATTCCAGATCGCCAGGTGATCTTGCTTGAACTTTGCTCGGTTAAGGTCGATGGCACCTTTGAGGATTACAGAGCTAAAGAACTGAAGCAATTATGGTTGGCATTAGTTTTGAAGTTTCACTCTACTTCTTATTTAAGCTTGAGCAATCCGTTTTTTTTTAAATTTTATAATATTACGATTTAATTGACAATCATCGAGCGTGCATTGAATCGTACTGCGACGCTAAGTAAGTACGTGATGTGGCAAACGTAATCACTTTAAAGAAGTTATCGTGCTGCTCGTTGCCCGATGCGAAAGGTGGTGTACACATATTTAATAGAGAAAAGTTATTTCCCATGACGATCAGCGGATTTCGCTAGCACAAGCTAACAAGTGGAAACGATGCATGTTAACGAAACCGTACGGAAGCGAATGACGTTGGACGATGACGAGAACTCACCGTCAGGGTGCAATGATTTGAGACGATTTAGTGCAGCGTAGTGGAAACGCGAACGCGTATCACTTCCTGTACCCTTTCCCTCGAGCGTAGCGTGGTTGAACGCTACGCTTCAGCATGGTAAAAATACTATTCTAGACGAGAGAAATTTAAGGCAGGTGATGGGTGAATCGGTTAATACTTAGGGTGGTTGTGCTGCACTCAGTTTAATGCACCATTTTTTGCTAATATGCTATACACTATCAGGGGTAAATAATGTTTCACAACCTTATTTTTCGCTAACCTTTAGGAAATGATGAAGTTAATGGGCTTTTTTTTTAAAGACTGCACAGCTATAAAGTGCATCAGAAGCAGCAGCAGCAGCAGCAATACTTCCCAAATCAACGCAGGACAAAAAAAAAGTCATAAACAATGGAAGAAACAGTTTCGTAATGATAATCTCGCAGTAATCAATTTTCTCTCCCATCCTGCTGCACGTGAACTGTTTGCTTCGATACTTTTCGCACGAAACGAATCATAATTGTCGGTCATTTATTTTCGTCATCCGATCGACGCTACTTCCTGCGAGGGCTACCTTGCATCGGGCAGCCGGGGAACCGAAAGTAGAATGGCCAATGCCCATGGCACGGTAAACTCATTCGAGCATCGGCGTGCTGCTCGCTGCTCGATTGCGAAAGTGGCCGTGTGGTGGGGCGATACAAAGCATAAGCATAAAACGACAGAGCATTAAACGGTGCGGGCCAGAACCGGCAGTATCAGTGCGACCTGGCAACGGACCTGGCCAGCCCTATAATACACCCCAGCCGTCGATCGATTCCTGCCCCCGACGTGTGCGTCTCGTACGTACGCGTAGTGCTTTGCGATTGTTGGGCTGACTGCTTCTGCTAAAAATAAGGCATCCGGCCGGCGGCGGCGGCACCAGAAGAAGGTGTAGAGCGCGCGTCGAATTGAAGGTCAATGTTATGAAAACATGCGCTCGTTTCGAAAATGTCATTAAACCACAGTAACCTTCACGGAGAGCTCACAGGCAGCCCCCGAGAGCATTAACGTTGCCGTGCGAGCCGTGGGCCTTTGCGATGGGGTCTACACAAAAGGAAGAGGTTCTTCTACTTTTCGCAAAACTATTTCTGAAGCATAGCTCCAACCATTTGGCGGATTGCCGAGGCTATTTTGTGCGAGGCTTTACCGTCCAGCATCCCCGAGCGGTTCGGCGCTTTGGCCGCGTTCGTTTGCTCAAGCCAAAAAAAAAATCACCCACAGGAATGGGATTGGCGGTAGGAACACTTCACAATTGAAGACAGCAGACTTTGATTTGCTGACCACAGTCGAGTCGATGCCGATGCCCGATCGCCATCAAGCCCGCCGTGAGACGATCGTCACGATGGTGTGTACCAAAATTAGACCTAATGATCTATCGATCCCTCGAGGCGGTTACAGCTCAGGCACGGTCTATGCTATTGCCCCTGGGTCTGATCACTGACGACGCAGACGAAGCCCGGGGGGGAAAGGGTACATCCCCACTCAATGTACCACTTAATGAAGCTTCCATTCGAAGGTCAATGCCTTTCGCCAGCGTGTTGAACTTCGTCATCGTCGTCGTTGCCGTCGTGGCCGTTGGTGTGCCATCACGAAGGCAATCCGGAGAACCGTTACACTTCCGTTCAGCGCCACCTCGAAGACCCCCCCCCTCGCACTACTGCACCACACACGCGAGTGGTGAGTGGTGTGCCTAAATTGGTAGACATTTTCGTGTCACCGATAGGAGCGATAGGATTTTCCCATGAACCTCCCGCTTTGTGCAGCATTAATGACATAATGCCGCGTAACTAGCGAACGCTCGTCATCCACCCGGTGCGGAGGCTGACGTCACGGAAACTACGAACAGACCCCACGGACAACGGCCCGTCCTCTAAGAAGTCAGCTAATGGTGGAAGTATTTCAAGGTTACAAGGTTGCCAGTGGAACGGAGGCGGAATGGGCCGCACCGCACCACCCCGTGTCGCTTGCTGCGCTGCCTGGCGAAGTGTTTTGTGAACTGTTGCAGAAAGCCATCCACAAAGGAAGCTGTGGAGCTGTGTCGAGCTGTGTTCGCGGCTTGAGATGCGAGGCACATGTAGTGCGATAGTGTGTGCTGGCTGACCGACCAGCACGCAGCCCCAAGAGGTGCCGGGCAGCACCAGCAGCAGACAAAGACAAAGAGAACCTGTTCTTCTCGGCCATGGAAGCAACGTGCGCATACTCGGCACTATCAGCTACCGCACATGCCGCTCGAAAAACGCTGGCGATCGCGTCCTGATAGACAACGCTGCCGAAGTACGTTAACCGAGCGGTTGACCGGCTTTGTGAGCGTGACGTGACTCGGCGTCGGTCGGCCGCGATCGGTAACAGCCGCGTGTGTGTACGTCGAGTCCTGCCGACGTTGACGATCCAGCGGACGGCGGTTTGCTTGGCTTTGATAAATAGGACTTCGACTGACATATGAGTGGTTCACTACCAATCATCACCACCACCACCGCAGCACTGTGACGTGTGGGCAGGAGGGGGAGGGGGGTGGTAGTCAAACAGTAGTGCGCCATAATATTGGTTTTTTGCTCGCTCGCCCGTACCCGAGGTTAGTGGGCGCGGCTCGCGACACGTGGTCACGCGGGCGGGTAAGGGTGCTGGTGGGTCGCGGCGGTGGTGGAGGTGTGGCGCATTAGTCGCTTGACCGTCGTCAGCCCGCGCCATGATTCTAATTAGAACGCACCCACCTTTTTCTGCACAATCAATCACATAAAAGTTTCCATGTGCGGCTCCCGAAAGGGCACAAGGAAGGTTTCTTGTGTTCCGTGCGGCCATGCGTGGTTTGCGTTAGCGTACGCGATGTTGATAGTAGGGTTGACACGCGGCCACGGACGCAAAAGTGGAGCCTTGTACGCTGCTGGTGCAGCTGCGCCCAGGAAAGGAAAACCGAAACCGACCGAGAATGTTATTAATAATATTGTGGGCCGCTAATGCTTTTATCACACCTCGTTTATCGTGTGTTCCTTCTAATGAATCAATTTGGTATCGTTGGGATCAACTTTTTGATGATTGTTTGCTAGCTTGGCCATGGTTTTTTTCCCCTCTAAAATTAAACAAATTCTGCACCACGCCACGCTAAAGCAAGCCCGCTAAGCAAACCTTCCAAAAAGGTACTTTCGGCGCGAGGCAATTTATGAGCCAGCAGCCCCCAAAAACATTCCTGCGCGTTTGAAATTAATTTTCAAACTTTTGTCCGAGCTTTACTTTTGCATTTATAATTCTCTCTACTTTCCGCCTCCGCGACGCACGCTCAGCCATGAACCCGGATAACCCCACGTGGTGACCGTACATTTCCACGGCTCAAGAATCTTCTGCTCGGCAAGGCTCTGGCGCGACGTCCGGCTCGCTTCACTTGCACAAGGGGTTCCGTCTCGTGTGGTACGCAAAGAAAAAGGCGCCACTTCCGCTCATTTTCCAAGCACTGCCTGTGAAGCCGCTTGTGGAACGTAAAAGCCGAAACGAAATGTTTCTATGCTTGAACTCCCTCTCGCGCACGATACAGAAGACGCGTTGTCGAGGCTCGGAAAGACTCCTTCGTAATTAAGAAACGAACCGAAACCGACAATGACGTGCCGCGTCTCATCTGGTTGGATGGAGAAAACAAACAACACGGTGCCGGTGGAAGGAATTGCAAAAGTTGGCCGAATTTTGATTTCCCAGTGCGAAAAGTCCCAGTCGCTTATCAGCACAACCATCGCCAACCCTTCTGGTGGCTCTTGTCGATGTTGGTGTTGCTAATTTCCACCCCCCTTAGCAAGGATAGCCTAAGGCAGTGGATCCTTCGATGCGTTTCGAAGAGATTCATTTTATGGGTGGTAGTGGCTGCTCAATAATTCAAGCGAGTAGAACACGTTTACTTAAACAAAAAAAAAATCAACAAAAAAAATACGTTGGCCGAGTGAGCGTAATAATGCGGTCGTTGAATCGAATCTAGCTGATGCGTGCGATTCGTGGGCTCGCGCGTTTCGTGGTGGGGAGCCATCTCAACAAAGCTTCCGCACAGTGAACCGGCAGTTGGCTCGGGACGGCTAGCAACAGTCTTTGGAGGCTGCTGGAACCCTTCGGCAAACCACCCCTCCCGCGCTCGACGTATCAAGCGATCGAAGCCAACGGGGAAGGATTTTATGCTGTTTTCCAAAAGTTCAAGGTCTGCCGTTCGTTTGCCGCCATCAGCTTCGCTACGAGCCGTGAGCCGTGTAGATGATGCTGATCGTCGCGGATCGGACGCACGTCTGCACGCGGTCTTTCCTACTCGATCACGCAGTGTGTATGTGTGGGTCAATCTGAATCTGAATCGGAATCGGTTTTTTTTTTTTTGGTTGCTGTTGCAATACGCGTATCGGTCGGTGCGTGTGCCGTACGCACACACACATCTTGTCCACTTTTCGCGTTCTCGTCCTCTTTGTTGCCTTCGTTGTCGTCATCGCCGAGGGTGTAGTGACTTGTAGCCTTCATTCACCAGTCAAGCTACTTCCAGTCGGCTCCGTATCACAGTCACGGGCGTCACCGTCACCGTGCCTAGGCCCACTTGCCCACTGAACTGTAGCGCCAAAGGAATCGAATTTTCCCACGGCTATCAACGTAAACGGTGCGTGCGATGAGTAACGCGTTCTGAGGCTACAATTCCAAAACAAACGTTTCCTTCACCGGGTCGTCGTGTCTGGCGGAGGGCAGCTGGGGTGGAAGGGAAGAAGGAAGAGAAGAAGGCACCATTTACCTGACACGATCGCAAAAGCACATCACATCGAAGATGGTAGCTGCGGCCACGTGTGACGGACGGTAAGACGCGCTTGTGGCTCCTTGCAACAATGACGGAACGCAACCACACACACACACACGCGCGCGCGCGCGTACATACTTCGTTTAATTGTCCGTGACTGACGTCGTTGTTAGGCGCGAAGGTGGGAGATGGAGTAGCAGCGCTCCATCGAGAGGCACGCGGAAAATAAACTCGATGTTTGTTCAATTTTTCTAGCCAGACTCCTTGCGTGTATTGTTGGGAGCACGTTTTAAGATTCGAAAAGCATTAAATATCACCAACGTTTGGTAGGCAACAAGTGAATGGAGCATGAGGAATATTTTGAGATGTCTAAACATGTTCGAGTCCCCGAAGATTTATTAAAAGAATCTTCAAAGCTTCCTGGATCTTAAAAACAAATCAAAAAAACTAATGCTTTTTAGATGCCTCTTAAGTTCTCTACTTTACTCTTTTTTGTGTATTCTGAGAAAACTTCTTGCTTGAAATACTAGAATAATGTGATCATTTATTAAAGGATAATCTTAAATGAATCTTGTACGGTTCTGATGTTGCTCACGATTTTTATTTGTATCCTTTTCTCCTTGCAAGACTGAGTCTTTTTCTAAAATATTAACACGTTGAACGGCATAGCTTCCCTTCGCTAGATTATTAAAGCACGTGTGTTGGAAATATTAACTGTAAGTGACAAATTTTATCAATGCCCTACGGAAGGAGCATGTTTGTGTGAAAGCAATTCGTTACTGAACAGGCAACCGATATTCGTTCCTCACGTTTGTTTGAGCTAAGCGTTTGCGAAGACACGGGAAACGGCATGTTTTCCGTCCGATAGGAAACACTGCTGGCCGAAAGTAAGTGTGCAAATCTGCTTCGCCCGGGCGGACGGTTTGTGTGTGGCACAATGAGGCACCATTGACGCCCGTGCGATCGTAGGAAACCCATGTTTATTTTATAATTATCAAGCATGGGAGTCAGCAGAGCCTTGTCGAATGGGTGATAAGGCGGCGCGTACGGCGTACGAGCGAATGAAAGACACCAAGTGTCACTTTGCTTCGATAATACATACATTGCCAGCGGCGGCGGCAGCGGTGGCGGCGGCAGCGGGAGCGTAAAATGCACTTCCATTCAATTATCCAATCAAACGAATGTACAAATGCTTGTGTTACGGTCCGCTGGAGTACCTTCGATGGAGAGACCTCCCCTCCCGCCCAGCGGGTCGAAGAGGAAGCTGTCTCCAAAGAGTGCATGGGAGGAAAGGGGAGGATGGGGAGGGACGGGGGAACGTGGGATTTCGGTGGGACGGTGAAGACGGACAAGAATGGCGGTTGGCATCGCGCTTAGTGGTGTGACACTGCAAACTTGCACACCAAGTGCACTTCTCGCCGTTTCGCGCTATGCACGTTATGCAATCTTTTGTACATTGACCTCCTTAATTCTGTTACTCGCACTCGCTGTCCCGCGCTCGCATACACACACACACACACACCCCCACTCTCTCTCTCTCTCTCGCGTCAATCTGTCGATAGGCTTACCAGCCGGCGGCTGGGTCGACGTTATGCACCCTGCACCGGTGCACCTGCCTTCTGGCACGGACAGAACCCCGAGACTCGCATTCGGTGGACATAACCTTTGCCGTTCAACCTCGGCGCTAGCGTTCACCACTACCACACGGACAATCAGCACACGCGTGTGCCAGTTAGTTTATCCGCATGCTTTATCTAATCAACGGATTGGTCGTCCCTGAGCGCATGTGAGCGTTCGGAAATGGTTCCGCAAAGCCAACGGGCCGATTGGATAAGATGCTGGGGCAGCGTTTTCCCGTCCCCTGGCGGCGGTGGAAAACATATTGTTTCCTCGCGTCTCGCATCTCCGATCTCTGGTACGTACGCAGCGTGGTAGGGTGTAAAACAAAATGGTCTGGCCAAACGGTTGGCGCCGCGTGATGTGGAAGCTCACCTTGACAGTTGCGAGCAAAGCTGCAAGCTCCATTCTCTAATGTAGCCATGACGGATTGAATGGTTTTGTGTTGCCGTTGATGTTGTTGTTGTTGCTGTTGTCTATTTGCTCAATGTTGCACAAAACAATCCACCCACTTGGAGAGCTTAATGACCGAAGTCGTCGGAGGGAGACACAGTTTCCCTCCCCCCTCCCGTAGCCCGTTTCTATCCAGTGTCAACTCGTGGCCCAAGAATAGCTCGGAACAGCGATAAGCTAGTGATGGTTTGTGAATTGAAAACAAAAAAGAAAAAAAACGTGCCACACAAAACCAGTAACGCCATGTCCGCGATTTGGCATAGCAAAACAAAAAATGACAATTTATCAAATGGAAACAGCGGCAAGTTACAGCGGCGGCGAAGATCATCTCAGGCGGCATCTTGGCGGCACCGAAGCGGTAGATGATTTCGACAGCTAAATGGCGCTAATTTAGGTGTGTGAGCGCTCACCAGCCCGCCAACGCGCCTCCCGTGACCTTTCGGTTTTGATTCGGAAAGGTGATCTCGAGCTGCGGTGGCGTTTATGATGATTCATGTTAATTCTTTCTGCCAGCTAATGAACATTCAGCCAGCAAAGTGTTCTAGTTTTTCGGTTAAAACAACGCCAATCGCTTGTGATCGCCAAAGTTCTTTCGAAATGAAACAATAACTGCTATCGTTATCGTTCGAAAAACATGGTTGGGGGAAGGAGGAAAGGGGGAAGGCTTATATTGCAACATCGGATATCCTACTTCCTAGGCAGCTCGTGTTGGCCTCGGGTAGCTCGCGGCGGACCAAAGAAGAACAAAAACGTCACGCACCTTTAAAATCACCATGGCACCGCTTGGCATGAAGATTGCCAGGCACGTGGGGGTCGCACTTCGAGATGTTACGAAAGCGACAACTTGATCGACAGACAGGCAACTGGAAACAAGCGGAATAGAATGGGAACGGTACAGAACCGGCCGCTTAGCGCTCTTATGCAACGCTCGGTCTCGGAGCGACCTTAAACTTTAATGAATTTATTAGAACCGGTAGAGGTGTAAATCGTAACCTACCACCATCCACCCACCACGCTCACCCCTTCACGCCAACCGGCCCGGGGTAAAGGCGCGAGAGTAGGTAAACAAATAGAATTTAGCGGAAAGCCTGGAAGTGACGGTTTGGTGTGTGTGAGTGTTTTCGGTCGATTTTTCAGTGCGGCCAAAGCTGCAGAAGCTGACAGGCTCGCACTGGTTTCGACTTCTACGGTCGCATTGCATCAAGCGGAATCTTGGACTGATCGCTCACGCCTGCGGCTAGCTAGCTTCTCCGGACCGCCGGTTAAGCAATCATCAAATTACCGCTAATCAACAATCGACCGTAGAAGCGATCTTTGAATGCAATGCCACTAAGGTTATGTTTGCGGATCTGCAATATGGCGCAAAGGTGGAAGTTGCCCGGCAGCAGCTGAATAGCTGCAAGGAGCGACGGTGAGGATCAATCATAGCCCAAAACCGTCAACCGGCAGAAGATTGCGAAGATGCGGGCTGGGGACGGGCGGGCGCCAACGGAACGACGGTGCAGCCTGTTTAAGGTTACAACTTAGGCAATGTTGTAGGCAATTCGTTATAAATCATATCGCCAGCGAGCGTTTCGCTGCATTTGCGCCACCATCGCCCTCCCTGTGTCGCACTGTCGCAGCATCTTCCAGCAACAGTGCAGCCGGGCGAAGGCCTTCCGATCGATGCCAGCGCTGCGACGGAGAGTTTGCTGCCCGGGCATAAATGGCAAATCGAAGTAGCGGTGACTGTTCGTACACGACCCCTTTGCCGGACCGGTCGGCAATCGGAAGAGTCGTAATGAAGGCAAAACATTCGCAAAATGGTCACGTTTGTGCGGCCGACCGTTCGCACCGATTAGCCGGCCGTTTGTTAGTGCAGTGATTAATTAATTTACCCGATCGACCGGTGCTAAAGTTGGCAAATTGATTGAAATGCTGTTGTTCGAAGCGTTTATCGCTGTGGGTGCTGCCGAGGGCCATGGGACGAGGGATCCGGTTTGCCATTATCCCGGCACGACTTATTGAATCCGACGACCAGGCAATTGGGCCGATGCGACAGTTGTAGTTGCGTGGACGAACATCTGTGACAGAGAAAATAGATCCTCCAAGATACGAGGATCGATTCGAGATCGTTTTTTTACCAACCTTCACCACGCATAATGCTCACATCGACGGCATGTTTGGCAACCGAAGTTTAAATCAAACTTTCTGGCGAATCGACCGCTTCGATTTGGTTCACACTGCGGTGCATGCGCACTGTCCGTAGCTATAAATGCGAGTCGTAAAGTGAAGAAACATTGCTGGTCGGCTTTTTTTTTTAGCAAACGCTACAATAAAGCTCATTGTTAGCTACCAGTAAGCAAAGCTTTTATTGGCCCCGTGTGTTTCTGTTCTGTTCGTACAACATTCGGCGTTAAATGGAACGGAGCAGCAGCCTGTCACCAGAGCGCCGCAACCGAAATTCAAACGCGCTCGGACCTCGTGTTCCCATGTTGCCGTGCGTTGGCGTGAAATTGCTGAAACACACTATCGGTCTTGTTTCACCAATCCCAGCTAGTACGCAATGTGCGGAGGTATTTTTGTGTGCTCGAAAAGTGCCAGCCATACCACAGCTGCACTAGCAGCTGCAGAGCTTTCGGACGCATTTTTCTTCGGCGCAGGAATTTTCATTGATCGGACAGCAATTTTCTGATCCCGTGAGTAAAAAGGTCAAATCGCTTGTTTCACTCACGCACCCGCTCACTCGCGGTGGCAACGGTTTGGCGCACTGTGCGCCAAAGGGACAGAGGGGACAGAGATTCCGGCGCCGGGGAAGTGAGCGGCAGAGGGCTGCCCTTTTCCCAGTTTGTTTCGCTTGTTTTGCGCGCGCGAATGACCACGCGCGCCACGTTCATCGCTTGTTTTGGTCGGTGAACAGAGCGACAAAAGCATGCCAAAAAACAGCGCCGGTTCACATCTAAACCAAAATCACACCAATTTCCTTATCCTCCATCTTCCGCCTACCCATGCCGGCCAGTTGTCTGTTCACAGGTGTGGCCGAGGAAAATCTTACCGGGGAAATGCAATCTACCTCGACACGCCTGCTCAAATCTTACCTTACCATGGCCATTCTAGCGTGGTCAGCGTGGCGAAAATTGCGTTCCGTTCGGTTGCCGATGCAAAAGAAGGTGGCCCGGGGACCCGTCGGCCCGGGGACGGAAGCGTAGACAGGGAAAACAATCTTCCTATACCTACCTACCTACCTACCTACCTACGCCTAGGAAAGTCGTGTCATCCTCGGTCGCTCCGGCCGGGGGTTGTTTGGAGAGAGGGAGCATTGAAATCTTAAGACAGCGTGGCTCGGAGGAACCCGGAGCCAAGTATTCGGAATATGATTTGACGCAATCGGAGTAGGGAATTCGGTGACCAACGCGCAGGGCAGCGCCATCCAAGCGGTATCTTCTTCACCCATGCGCGCCCACTTTACCTAGCCCAGCTCGTGTGCTCCACTGTATTGCCGCTGACAACGCATCGACGATTCTCCCACGTTTCCACTCGGATACGCATCATTCACTCTTTTGTTGTTGTGCTCTCCCAAACGATCCATGGCCGTTCCGTTCGGTTCCGTTTCTTGGTTCTTCGATCCCGTGTTAGTTCCACCGTGCGATGCAACCTTCCACTTCCGCACCCCCCTGCGCACCCGCGCTGCCGGGGAAGGTATCCTCTGTCTTTAGCTCTCTGATTTTCTCTCCATCTTCATGACACCGTTTTCCAACGTCAAGACTTCTTGACTTCGTCCTGCCGATCGATAAAACGATGCAGCTGGATCCGCTGCTCGATCCTTTTTGCTTCAGATCAAATGCGCCTTGCTTATGACTTTAGTTTACACTAACACCAACTCCTTTTTTTTGTATTTCGTTACAGGTATGTCGAGACGAAGCGTTTTTGTTTTCACGTATGCACTTCCAATCGCAGCATTCATCTCCGTATGTATGGGTGTCAGAAATCGAAGAGCTGAAAAGCGAAGATTGTATAGTTAAAGGGGGAAAAAATGTTTCCATTGGGTTTAAGTGTTGTGTTATGTTTTTGGTTTCAAAGCTGGATTCTCTTTCGGCATCCGTTGCATACAAGCAATACAACTGCAGGTGCGGAACAAGAAATCTTCCCACGATTCAGATGTATACGGGATGACGTTTTTTTTTATTCGATTTATTTGGGAAAATGATTCCTCTTCATATGACCTACGAGTGCAAGAAAATCTAACAGCTGTGGATTTAGGATAGTTTTTTTTTTATTGTAAGAATCAAATAGAACGCTATGGTTCTATTCTGGGAAGAATTCATGTTGTAATTTGTACATCCGGAGGATGATGAGTTTTTTTTAACTATATTTTTGAACTGCTTACATGCTATTCCAAGGGGTAAATAAGTAACATTTTTTGTTTAATTAAAATATTGTAAATTACCAGCAATATGTTTGCTTTTCAAACTTTATCCCAGGAACATGATTTTCATGAGCTATCGCATATGCTTCTAACGTGTGGATAGAATCATTCGCATACGGGCCTTGCAGTTTACTAATTCCCTGGTTTATAATGAACCCTACAACTATTGCATATGAGAATGGCTAAACTTACCAGAACGGGAAGCATTTCCTGCTACAACCACCAGTGCTAAGCCACTCTTGACAAAATAATTACATTCTCGCTATCGAAGCCGAAGGTTTGGGTAAAATTTTCGCTCCCCTCCAACCTTCGAAGCAAACTTGAGCACAAGCGGTGGATGTTTGTCCTTGCGAACGGACTGCGGGTATACGTAATCAACATAACGGGCTCGTGTCGACGCTTCAGCTCCATAACGAACGCATACACCGAACAGTCCGAAACTATATTTTAGCGTCCTTGTGGTGCTTGTCCTTGCCTTTCGAGTCGAGGCTAGCGGGTACCTTCTACGAACTTTGCGGCAAGGTTTTATCGACCCTTTTTTGTGGCTCGTGCACAGGAACAGTGTGAACCGTGACAGTAATTCAATGAAGATAGACACTTTTTGAGCGTGTGTACGTAGTTTTATTTTTTATTGAAAAATGTTCGTAAC
Source organism: Anopheles punctulatus (assembly GCA_000956255.1). Classification (NCBI taxonomy): domain Eukaryota; kingdom Metazoa; phylum Arthropoda; class Insecta; order Diptera; family Culicidae; genus Anopheles; species Anopheles punctulatus. The sequence goes on along the minus strand of JXXA01010220.1, from coordinate 1,241 downwards.
TTTTGGCTAGCCACAAAGTAACAAAGTTTGGTAAACCCGTAAGCTTAAATTTTTAGATATTTCTAAACAGATTAGACTGAAAAATAAACCTACCGATCTCACTGGCGGTCTAAATGAAAATATGCTAATATTCTCAGTCATTCTTGATATTTAGTCAAATTTATGTTCCTCTTTATTAGCTGTCTTTTTTATTTCTTTATTTAAAACACATTGGTTTTTACTTTATTCTATTTATACCCTTATGAGTTATCCATGCACCCAAACCGCATTATCATTTTCAAGATATTTTTCGTGACTTCAAAAGTTGTACAACTTTTGTCAAACGATTGCTCGTGAAATACTGCAACGTGTTATAATGCACTGAAATCGTAACAATCGCTCAATGGGGCACCATCGTCACGCTTTTCCCACTCTTTCTGGAGTTTATTTCCTTAAATATGTTTAAAAAAAATTCCACGGAGCTTTATGGCTACTTTTGATTTATGTTCTTCTCGTATCTGAAACACTGCTGCTCCAGAGCGGATGTTGCAGCGGATGGCAGCTGCTGCAGCATTGCACTTTACTTTTCGACAGCATAATGACGGCACTCCCATCGTACCACGGCGATATCACAGAAAGTTTGTAATGTTCGATTACTGTGCATTGACATTTGCCTGGCGAAACTTGCACAGTTCCAAGATCATATTTCGGAGCAGGAGCTTTTTAAAGTGGCCGGTCTCTCGCTCGCTCCCGGTTTCGGTTATCTTCCCATGCTTTTGACATCGGTGCCCTATTTCCCCATCGTCATGCTCGCGTTAAATTGAAGGTTCTGTCGAACGTAATTTATTGGAGTTGAAAATTGAAAACCATAAAGGTAATGACGGCGATTGTAATTGAAAATTGGAAGGATCGAATCGAATCTCCGGTGGTTGCGCTCGTACTGCTCGGTCGGTTGATCGGCTCGCACCGATCGGACGTTTTGCTGGCCCCGGTCAGGGTGCGATGTTGGTGTTACGTGCTCTTACCGCTGCGTGTCCGAATGTGCAGTGCGAGTATTTATCCCGATTTTAAGCCGCCCAACGACAGCGGCACAGCATGTAACCAGGAAAGAAAAACGTGAACCACCGGATAAAGCCCACGGAAATTATGCCTCGCTTTCATGGTCACCGTCGAGCATTGCCACCATTACCATCGAGAGGGCCAGCGTCCAGTTCGGGTTCGGGTTGTTGTATGGTGCCAGTTCGGTCGGGAGTCCCCCCCCC
>JXXA01010219.1:0-11461 GCA_000956255.1 Anopheles punctulatus | reverse complement strand
TATGTTCTGGAGTCCAGACACAAGTCAAGCGACATTTAAACCCAATTTTAGTTCGGATCTTAAAATAGTTCTTCACGCGTCGTATTAAACATTGTACGTGTATCGATTAGCCATGAAAACAGTCATTAAACGGAGAGGTTTCTGGCAGGTGAATGGATATATTCTGCACTTCTTTTTTTCTTCTAGCAGCAGAAGTACCCCAGCCTGGTCTCCCGGCGCTTCGGTTTCGGTTTCTTCCTGAGTTGGTACCTAGCATGCCAAAGACTTGCATACGTGCGCTGATCAACGTGCCGTGAGCTTCTCCCTGGCCCCGGACTCGCTCCTTATGCACGCAAACGCGTGGGGTCAATCTGCGTACAAAATGCGCGTACCGTGCCTTGCATACCTAATCCTTCCTTCGTTATCGTTCGGAGCGCCTTCCTCTCCGCCAGAACGTGATCGAACGTGGGGTACGTGTACAGGGAAGTCGCGCAGTAGAATCCTTGACGCTGTGATGCCTCTCTAAGACGCGTGTACCGCTAGCAGCTTCTCGCTGCTTGTCGCAGATCACGTCTTTTATGAGCGGGATTTTAAGCTGACCTTGCCTTGGCTGCAGATAAATCCGCCCCCGGGATAGATAATCTTTGCACGCGTACCGGGACGCATATTAATAGAAATTGGAACCGGCAATTGATGAGCCACTTGCGCTGGGCGTGTACGTGTGTGCTTGTGTGCCTGTCCACAGGAAAAAGGGAAAACCCCATATTGGCGTGTATGCATAACGTGCGAATCGAGCAAAAAAAAAAAACTGCGGATCTTTCAAGGTTAAGTAAGTGAGTACATTTCGGGCGGGGTATGGTGAAGTACGTTCTGATTGCATCTGCTTCCCATCCACTTTGCCCCGCCGGTGTTACCGATTTACGGAGCTCAAACTTCGGCGATCACTCACTCACAACAATGGACCTATTTTGCGCAGTTCTTCGCGTGGGGCCATTAGTCATGCGGGAGCTTTAAAACAGCAGACGACGCCTGAGACATGACGCCAACGATCTCGCGCTGGCGTAGGCGTGTTTTACAACGCCGTACGCGCGTGTCCGCACCTTCGGGAACTGGATCGGGGTGCTTTTTGTTTGTTGCTGTTCCGTTCCGATTTTTACATTCCGTTGGTACAGTTTTTTTTGTTTTTGTTTGTTGTTGTGTTTTCGTAACACTCCAGAAGAGCCCGAACGGAACGCCCGTGGGTTTATTTTGCTGATGTTTTGAAGTTTGAATTGAGGTTTTGTTTTTTTTTTAATTTAATTTTTATTCCATTTCCTTTGGGTATTAGGATTCGGTATCATGTTTAAGCTACGCCCCTGACACGGCTGGAACACGGGTTGCTATTTTTAGCTCCATTCCACAGCGTTGCGCGATCTGCGGTGGTGAGCTTAGAGCGAGTCGGAAGCGCCGGAACTTTTGGGCGCTGGGAGGGAGGAAAATTCGACGAAGAAAGCGTAACCGGTGTGATCGTACGCACGGGCTGGATATTCTGGCTCGAGTTTCGTGGTTGGATCACACTGAAGCCGGATCTGTTTCGTCTACTCGCGGCTTTGCTCCACTCGCAACCTTTCAGTCAGCTTTCAGTTCCGTACTTTTTAAGCTCCCCCATCACCGGCTAGGAGGTGGACGATTTGGCGGCCCGCTCCGTACGACATGTGCGCATAGATGTGACACGTTTCTGCTGCAATCTGTGCTGCAATTTTGTTGTTTGCATTAACTCGCCCGCTCCGTTCGGAACCGCTGAAAGTTTGAGCCGTAAATCACTTGCCACTTGCGCGCGAAATGACTTGCAATGTTCGCGCGCGTTTCGGCTGTGGATGCGGGCAAAAGGGCTTTGTTCGCCAATGCACGCCGCCTACAAAGTGGCCATTGGGTGGCTGTTGCAGTGCCCGTTCGAATTATTATTGCCGTTTAATGGAACGCGGGAAATGTCTAATCTCTTCCTCGCCGCTAATGAACTTCCAGTGTGGCCCTTGCCGGGAATATGTCATCGGAAGCAAGATAGATGAGAACGGCACCGGACGCGGGGGGCGGGGGGGTGTGGGTGAGGGGGTGCAAAGATTCGCTCAGTTTTCGAGTGCGCTCGGCTAATGAGTCGCTTGTGCGATATCGATTAAAATGGGTATATTATGTCTCACGTTCGACTGGGGATTCGATTTTCGCATCGAATCCAGCATGGCCGGATGGCCGCGCACGTTTCCACGACACGTGAGAATGCGTCCAGCTGTGGCGAGTTGGAAGGCACAAGGTGCCAACAGGATCTTTCAACGAGACAAGCGGCCATCCACGTCTGTGGAGAATGCAGTGGAGTTGTCGACGTTATTAACATTTCCTTCCCAAAATCAGATCACTTTATGGCGTCAAAGAGATGTTTTGCGCATCGCACACACGCATCACGAGCCAAAAGAACGAAACCCAAAAATAGGAAAAACAGAATAGCATAACTTAATTTTACCACCCAGCAGCGGGGCAGGGTAATCTCCATCTGCAAGCGCTACGACCAACCTGTCGTAGCAAATGGACAAACAATTTCATTATCACCTCACGGTCGAACCTCGCACATGCGTGTGTGCGTAGCATTTCAAAGCGATGAATTATTCTAGTAAAGAAAAAAAAGAACAACAAAATAATCACACACACACACACAAATAAAAAGTGACAAAAATTGTCATCGAATCGTCAATTACTGAGCAAACGAAAGCTTTGCAATCCCCATTGTGGCGGGAAGGGGGATGGGGATTGTGTCGAAAGTGCAAAAAGTGTAACTCGCCCACTTGACAGAGCACACTATTTGCTTTCTGTATGAATGGGCTTTAATGTGCATTATGGATCGTGTGATGTGTGTGTGTGTCCCATGTGGAGCACACCACGTGGAGACTTAAGTTCCACCTTTAATCATCGTACCAATCCATAGTAGTTCTGGCAAGTTCAAGGACGAATCGTTTATGTTTGCACAAATGTGGGCCCATTTTTTAAATGAGTTCGATTGTTATTGTTACTCGTTTGAGCATGAAACTAAACGCCAACAGGATTCCAACTGTTTGGAAAAGTTCGAAAAGAGTTCTCTTGCGCTTCATATTCTAGTTCGTCAACTATACTACAGACGCACAGATACATTTGCTTATTTAAATTCACTACAGGCTATCGTTCCAGGACGGGATGGATAGGGACGTGATGGAAGTTGGGGCAAGTATAAAAATAGCTGAAGGGTCAGTAAGTTTCATTATATTTTCCAAACCCGACTTGGAAACTCGATCGTGTTTAGAAAATGAGGACTTAAAAAACTGAGTCTTAAGACATAATTCTACGAGATATCGTTAAGATCACCAATACATCTTCATAGGAGATATCCACAAGATCAACAAGATATCTGCATAGGGGATATCCACAAAATCATTAAGATATTTTCAAAGGAGATTTCATCGAAAGCATCCTAATATCTTCATAGCAGATATCACCAACATATCGACCCAGACGATATCGTTAAGATCATCAAGTTTTTTTGGGAGCTTCTATATTTTCATAGGAGATGTCATCGAAATCATCACAATATCTTCATAGGAGATGTCACTGAGATATCCTCCACCCAGAGGATATCGTAAAGACCATCAAGAGTTCTTTGGGAGCTTCTGTGGCTTCATAGGAAATTTCAACGAGAGCATCACAATATGTTCATAGCATAGATATGAAGATATCTACCCAAAGGATATCATTAAGATCGTCCATATCTCTGTTGGGCCTTCTGTTACAATTATAGTCGTGTGTACCAACTGTAACGTTGATTCGAAAACAATTAATATCTTTGAAACTATAATTTAAACGATATTAGAAATAATCTACTCATGGAATAGACAATAATGGCCAGAAATCGCCATAGTTGTTACTATGTATATCCGTCAGTATCCACCTATGTATATCCACCAAATATCGATACAGGTGTGGAGTCACAAAAAAATCTTACAATTTCATGTCTCGTTTCTGAAATGTGCCATGTCTCGTACTCGTAGGTGTACTACACACCGATTCCTCCGCGTTTATCCCACAATGCTTAACGATTGTTCCATCCCGCCACGCAACTGCACCGACCGGCACGAACACTTGCTCTTGCTGAGGTTGCCTGGTGACTTTGACGGAAGGTGCGAATTGACCGAAAGAGACGTGCCCCTTGGCGACAGTTGCAAGGCGCGGGCGTACAACAACCACTCACGGCAGAGCATCCTCCAACGCCTGCACGCCGCCGCGGGGTCGACACTGAAGGTTATTTTTACATGCCGGGCACAAATCCGATTGTCCAATCTCGGTTTGCATTGTTAAAAGGCAGGTGTATTGTTCCTTTACCTTCGCTCCGTGCGTTTCTTTGTCGTGTCGGTCGATCGGTGTTCTTGTGGTTCATCCCTTTTGCCCGCGATCGTGCATCATCACCGATGCTCGAATTAGTTCTGCAAATGGTAAATCGCAAACCCGCCTCCTTTCACAACCGAGCGCTGAAAGGTGAACGATGAAAGGATTGCGTTTGTTTTTTTTTTCTGTGGGTGATATCTAGCCAAAAATGCAAACTTTTTCGGACATTCCGAAGCCGGTTTTCTTCTTCTAATGCTACTGCGCACCACCGGTGGCGCGATATCGCATCCAAAAACATGTCTCCAAAGCTGTTCGCCACTAGCAAAAAGCCTGATCGTGCCGTTCCGTTGCCTGTAGTGGTGCGTGCTCTTCGTCTCTTCGCCCGGTTCGGTGGTGGTATTGGTGAGCATACGACGCCCCTATGCGACACCTGCGCCCTCCCGGAGAAGGAAGGGGTGGCCTGGAACACGCGGACGTAATCGACGGTGTGTGCTTCGCCGCTTCGTAATCTCCGCGAGCCCTGCGCCGGTTTCCGTGCTACTGCTGCTACCACACCAATACCAACGCAGGGCAGGGGCCGGGAGGCCGGTTCGCATCGCCACGCTCGTCGGCGATCGGAGTCTGTCCTCTCGTCGTATTAAATGACACGCGATCGACGGCGATCGGTTTAGTGCGGCGGATCAAGTTCAGCAAGCAGTAGCGCATCTCGAAGTCGAGGCGACAGTTCGCAGTCAATTCGAAGGCAACACAAGGGACGTGTGTGTGTGTGTTTTGTTTCGCAATTTCAAGCGGCGGGTGATAGCTGTCTGTGATAAAAAAAAAACCGTCACGGAAAAGACACACAACAATACGGCTTAGAAAAGAAAGAACACCGAGATCCCGAAGAGAAAACTCAGTTAAAACTTGCATTGGAAAATTTTAGAAAAACATTAACTCTTTTGCACCTAGAAGGAGGAGTGTAGTGTAACGAGTAGAAACTCCCTTTCCGCGTGCTATAAACATGAGTGGAGCATTCTTCTTTGAGCACGTCGTCGAGTTCCTGCTGCCGAAGCAGTCCAAGCAGGAAGCCGATGCGGCGAAGCTTAATGGCCAAGCGCAAGTGATTAAGAAATAGAGACGTCATTTCGCACGCCAAGGCTGTCAGTGGTGAACCCGAAGAGTTTCGTGTTTGGCCACCGAAGTTAGTGCAAAGTGCGGAGATACTGCAAAGTGTTTCCCTACTGGTGGAGCTACCGGAAGTAGCTTAAATAATCGAACAAAAAGCAAGAAAAACAATACAACATAAAGCAAACCCGAGTGCCGGCATTAAGATGCTGAAAAAGTACGTGCTCAAACTGACCAACACGATCGGTACGGTCGACTACCTGAAACGTCGTTCATCCACACCGACGGAAGTGATCCGTCAGCAGCAGCAACAGCAGCAGCAGCAGCAACATCAACAACAGCAAGAAAATGCTCCCAACTCCCACAAAGGGCCGAGCCGGTTCACGCGCAACGGGCGGAAGTGTTTGCGTCGCCGGTTTTCCAGCATCTCATCGGCGGACAGCGGCATCCTGGAGGAGATCGATCAGGAGGACGAGCTACAGGCCCAGCTGCAGCAGCGCCAGGAGCAGCATCTCAAGGAGAAGCAGCAGCTGCTGCTCAAGGAAGAAGCGGAGCACGATTCCGCCAACACCACGCCCACGCCCGAGGAGGAACTCATCGAACCGGCCGTTTCCGCGCCGGCCCTGCTGGCCGTGCCGGTGGCGCAGATCATTATCTCCACCGCCATAGCGGAACTGCGGAGCACGCTGCTGTTCTACCCGTTAGTATCTAACCCACCGCTACTTATCCTACGTTCGCAAAGTGATCACCTCGACCTCGCCTCGATCACCTAATTTCTGTGGAACACTTAGGTGGTCGAGGCGAGGTTGGAAGCCGAGATCGTGAACCGTGATCGAACTCCCATTGGGCCCCCGGGGAGAGGGAGTCTGGTCGTCAGGCATGAGCAAGCAACCACCAAGGCACGCACCGGCGCAATCGTCGGATCGGTGGACAAGTTGTTTTTTTGTTTTTCCTATCTCTTTCTTGTGCTTGTTTTGTTTTTGCGTACAACTACTGCCCCAACCTGGATAGAGGATCATTTGCTATCCTCGACCCCGTTGTTGTTGTCGTCGGTCGTCGTAGAAGTGGGTGAAGGTGGTGGTGGTTAATGTTATTGTTGGATAAATATTACACTTTTATAGCATTGGCGGGTAACTGCGCAAATGGCTGTAGGTGTCGCCGGAACCACCCACCACCCGTGGGTCGAGAAAGACAGCACGCTTGCGGTGGAGGATCTTTTTGGATCTTCTTAGCTTGCCTGTCGGGAGCGTTTCGCGCTTACGCCGGGCGGGTCTCGTGCGTCTCCGCTGCTCAGGAGTCTGGTCGCCATGTTTGGCGAGGACTTTTTGCGCGCTAAATCGGTTCATTTGCAGGGAAGGTAACAAGCCGAGCGTGAGCTCTCAACACCCACCCACGCAACTACTTTCGGTTTCGGTGAATGTCCCATGCGTCCCATTGTGGTCCCCGCTTTGTGCCGTGGCTTAAGTTGCTAGTTACGGCGCTATTTACGCCCCGATCACGTACAGATCGCAGTTTACGGTTACGAGTTTTGGAGGAGAAAAAAAAGCGTTTTGGCGACTGTCCCCCGGTGCTGCGGTGCGTTTCGCATCGTAAAACTGGCCATTTTTACGTGCTCCATCTAACGAGATGCATCGTAAACGCCGCTGCTCGGCTCTGCTCAGCTATGCGCAAAGGGATCTTGACCTTCCCGTTGATTTCAGCCCGCAATACCAATGGGCCGTTTGTTTTTCGTCTAAACGAACGTCCCGATCGTGCTCTTCTCGGGACGCTGTAAGTTCTCGTGTACTAATCTCTGAAGGTAGCCATTTATGAGTCAATACTTGTACGGAAACACCGGTTCTCCCGGATGAGGGGGGAGGAAAAAAAGTTTCAATCTTCCAGGCACTACCCTGACCTTCACCGTGGACGTTTGATCGGAACGATGAGTGAGAGTCGTTGTAAACCGTCAGAGTTCAAAATATCACGCGAGCATTAGTTATCCCCCGGCGCGCAGGGTGGTCTTTGGGAGGCTTATGCAACCTACCGGGGCGAGCAAAAAAAAAAAAATATTTCCATAAACGTGACGACACTGACATCCCTGCTAATCCCTTGCACGATGAGAGCAATGGGAGAAACCGTCGCTGTCCGAGGGGAGTTCGTTCCGGTGAGCGACAGCCCAAGACGCCATTGCGCCCGCGAATAGGACATTCATTTGCGATGATGGTGCAGCTTTTGTTTTTCGCATCATTTTTGCTACTTTGCATACTGCATTCGTTTGCACTAGATGCTTCATTAAATGCCACCCCGTGTCGGTAGGATGATGCCTATATCGTTTGCATTATTATATTTGTTTCTTGAAAACTCACTTTGCACGATTCGCTCATTTACACGGCATTGACGCTTTGCTGCTGTGAGGCTTCATTAATTAGCCGCACTTGTGTTTGCTAAAAAAAAAGATAAGAATCTGTCAACGTATAACTGCAAACATTGGATAAAAAGACGTTGATTAGACGTTGAGACGGTGAAGATTGTAGTTCTTATAATCTCTCTAGAGACCCATGACTGTTCAGCAGATAATATTGAAACATTTTTTAAGAAACACTTTAAGAGATTCAATAGTATGTTCAGAATCGAATCCCGATTCGAACTCAGTAGAGGTGACTAGGAAGAGCTTTCCCTTTGATTTCCCAAAGTTGTCCCAATACAAACAATTAAATTCTGTACAGTCCAGTGTTTAGAATTTTCGGAGCAATGTTTAGTGCTATTTAAATCTGATTCAGACTCACAACTTCGCCTCAATGTTCAAAATGAATGAAAGACTCTCAATCACATTTATTTGAGATTAATTATTCTCTAAATTTATTTTTATTTTTTGCTGCTGAGCAAATATTTTCAAAATACTCCAATAGCTACAACGCCGCGCGCATGGAAAGCAAAGAAAGTCAAGACGATAGCGATCGTACCAGTTCCTTTCGTGGTATTTTTCAACCGCATCAGAACTGGTTTAAGTATGGGATTAGAATAAATTTGCCATTGATTAACCGGCGCGTTCTGGATTATGTTTTGTTTCGCATGGTAGATGGTTAATATATTCCATCCCACCGGAATGTGCACCCTCTCTCCACGGAAAGCTATCTGGAACACGTTGTTTTTTTTTTGGCAAAGTTTTCAAAACACAATAGTCACGCGTAGTGTTACTTTGCCGGACGCGTCGCTTGGTAAGATTAACCGGGGATCGTTTCCTTTGTTCCGTTTCTGAAGCAGCTGCTTAAATAATGAATATTCTATCGTGCGCTGTTTGGTTTAGTACGATATAGTTTGTGCAGGCTAGAAGCGAATCGTGTGTGGGGAAAGATGTACGATTCAAAGCTTTTCAAAGCTGGTCATTTGAACCTGAAAATCTTTCGTTTCCCACTGATTCGTGTGTTGTCTGGTTGTGTTAATTATTTTAGAACCTGTTTTCATTTATCGTACAAAAATATGTTATAAAGCCCGTGTAAGATATCGACATCCATGTGCGCGATTGCGCCAAGATCGTGATGATCTCATGATCCCTCTCGCTCACGTCTGTATTGGCTTATTGGAAGTGTCAACAAAATGTCATCGTCGTCCGGCGATCCAGGTTGTTGTGGGTAAACACACTCATATTCACAATGGCGCTGGAAGGTGGAAGGTGACGGATGACTTACGGGCCGAGACAATCCGCACGCCGTGTGATGTGTTTTAATTAAAAAAATCCAAACAAACGAATCCCTTTTGTTCGCTGCTCCTCGCACGGGCACGTCAAAATTACCATATTAGCGTGTCCAACAAACGGAAGCGATAGAAAAAGCACCGCTTGTGTGAATGTAGAACACAAAAGTGGTTTAAGTTCACCGCTAGTATGAAAAAGTTGGTTCCGACGACGGGTCGTCCTCATGCGGCGCGATATTGTGACAGCTGACAAACCAGACGCCTGGCTCGCACCAAAAGTGGAAGGAAAACAGATGAAAAATGTAGCGCACCACACTGCCGCAGCCGTTGATTGATTGAGCAACGGATGGGCTGAGGGCCCGCGTTCGATACCTCGGCCCTCCCCCTTAAAGACCGCCGGCACTGGGTCCACCCGGTATCGATGTGCAAGCCAAGATGTATACAAAACCGGTAAATTACGCAAAACCACCCATCATCAAAACCCTTCGGATTGGAACCCCCTCTTTCGCTCGCGCACACGGGCGCTTTAGGGACAGAGCTCCATCAGACGTGTTTATATCTTCAGCTCCACAAGCAGCAGTAGTGGTAGTAGCGGTTGTAGTAGTAGTTGTGTGAACAAGATTACTATTCTTTATGTAGAAAGATGCGTGCCAACATTCGGCGCTTTTCATTTCCTCCCCGCCGGAGGGTATGTTTGATTGGTGCCCGGTCGGAGTTGGAAGCTATGTTTTTTACTGCCTTTTCAAAGCTTTATGCTGGTTAGGGTGGCCCCGGCAACGTATGCCACGCGACAAACTGTGTCAAACTACTATGTACCGATACATATTCATTAGTGCGTACGAATATTTGTTTTAAACACGCGCGGTTCGCGTTCGCGAATGCGATATTAGAGTGGAAAAATTTGGATCTTTCGCTTAACCCCGAACAGCTGAAACAAAGAAAACCCGCAATTGTGTGACGTCTGCCCGCGAGATGATGATGTCCGTGGTGTCTCAGCTGTCCCCCGCACGGGAAGCAGACACCATTGCGCAGGAGGAGTAGGAAGCGCCATTGACCATTTATGGTCGTTGTTTCCGCGTAAAAAGCGACGACATTTGAGGAGACCGAAAGCTGTGTCTGAATCATTTCTCTCTCTCTCCCTCTCTTTAACTGCAAGAGTAGCACATCACAAGCTCCCGAATGATTCACCCGGTGTGAGTCTGCCGTAGTACCAAGAACTTCTGTAAAACCTGATCATGTCTTCATGTTTGCGTATTCCGATCACTTTTCTGTTTGTTTTCTAATTTATGACGAAACTCACGTGCGCCCAGTCTCTCCAGGCGTGTGACTACATTTTTCACAAAACGCCTTCGCTGGTGCCTCTTTGCCCTACGTAATAGTACCGGTGGGGAACCACCCGCAATCAAGCGCGCTTTAACGACTTCCGGGCACGTTCGAACGCTGGTGGAGATTGTCGCGACAGAACGCTACAAATGTTTGCTGTGAAGCTTTTACGAAAGCTCTCCGCGAAGCTTTCGCATGCAACAGCGGCTCGCTCGCTGGGTCGCGACCAGATTGGTGTGCCGTTTCGCGCTCACTTCCTCTCTCTATCTCTCTATCTCTCTCTCTGGTCGTTCAATTAAAATGCTTCTCTCTTTTACCTTCCACTTTCCCAACATGGTGTGGGGCAAAGAAACAAAACAAACCGCAAAAAACTCCACTCGCAACACTACGTCATGCAGCACGAGACACCGCGCGTTCGCCAGCAGCAGCTTCGTGTCCGTGCGTCATAAACAAATGGCAAGCTTCTCTCCGTCGGGCGAGTGTTTATGGACTGAAATCAGAAAGCTCTTGTTGACTGGTTCTCAGGTGCGTTTATTCGTGCTCGACGTGCCACTGAGTGCGGCAACGATAATCCACTGGACGGAACGTTTCAGTACAGAACGAGATCAACGCGATCGAACGCAGCCCAGTCTTATAGAAGTGTTTCTAAACCAACAGAAGAACAATCTTCTGAAACCCGCGATTAGAAGTTAGTGTTTTTGATCGAAGCAATTGTGACCATTTGCGAACCGAGTGAATCAAAACCAAAGTGCGAGGGAAAAACAGAACTTGAACTTGAACTTCTCCAACCCTGTGCACGGTCGGTTGTTGGGACCTGAAGATAACAAAAAAAAAGTTGGATCGTTATTCGCGTGGCTCGCCTGGTGTCCCCCGCAGTGTGGTGTGCGGTACGTGGGCGAGTGAGTTTGTTTACGGTTTTATTGATTAGCGTTCTTTACGCGCCGTGAACGCGTGGTTTGTGTGTGTGTGTGTGTGTGTGTGTGTGTGTGTGTGTGTGTGTGGG
>JXXA01010216.1:0-15082 GCA_000956255.1 Anopheles punctulatus | reverse complement strand
TATCAAATATTCTTGTTTTTTATTAATTTGTAACATTGTACATCAAAAGTTGGAGGCATTTTTAAGATTTTTGTCTAACTTAAGCTATTCTATTTTCATCGTTTTGTATAAATTTTGTATCATAGTTTTATTATTCTATGATTTGAAAAACAAAAGGCAAGAATTTAACACACAGCTGTCTCTCTCTCTTTCTCTCTCTCTCTATCTTTCTCTCTAATCGAAAAAATTGTTACAAATGCAAACTTTCTTTATACAGAAGTAAACATTAGTATCTTAGATGAAAAAGATACCATCAACAACTAGCAACACAGCTCTTCTCACCCCAATCTTACGGCTATCTTCACAAAACCTCATCCATCCAGCACATCGGAAGCTTTAAACAAGTGGTTTCAGATCGGCTGTACGATCGTTAAAATTAACACTGCCAGATATGCAATAAAAACTCACAAAACGCGATGTTAACCGAGACAGGCAAAACAAAGATGGGGTGATAACTCTAAAAATATCACCGACACAAGCCGTAAAGCTTACGGATTCCTGCAACGCGCAGACGATACAGCGCAAACTAACTCTCCCCTCTGTGAGTGAGATTGGTACAGGGAGACTCACTAACAGGGGGAAAAAAAACCGAGCATGAGGTATGCAAATGATCTCTACGCAACGTCCGGTCGGCGTTGTTCGGCGTTCAACCCCATTGACGCACCTTAACGCGTGGCATTGAACTGTTTTTTGAGCGACAGGTTTTGAGCAAGAAGCTGAAAGAGGAGAGCTGGAATAATGAGGACACGGCGGTGGTGGATGCGGTGGACGAGATCATGAAGATGAGCATCCCGTGTTCAGTTTCTTCCATTATCGGGGATTGTGTACCACACGCGGCCATAAATGCCACTCAAGTGCGGGTTGCGTTTGTCGGACGTCGAGTGGAGGCTGTTCATGCAAAACTCGAGCTCAATTTCGGGAGATGTTTTTTTTATCGCCAACTTGGGCTTTGTATGGTAGCAGTTTGGTAGGCGAAGGGCTTAAGCGTTTTACAGCGCTGGCTCCAGGGGCATAAAACGGGGGGCACACACTAATCCACCCATCCTCCCTTGGGCTCGTTAGGTGAAGTGGAGGCTTTTCCTGCGTCCGGCTATCTTCCGGGACGCGACTAGATGGACACTAAGGCAGGCTTTCACCCGAACTGTTCCAGCATTTGCTGGACCATCGGGTGAACCTTCTAAAGCTCTTGCGAATGGTTGCGAAATATGTCGACCTCCAGCGTCCAAGGTCTATTTCGGTACCTTTCAGAATTGTCCTTCCATCTTCGCGGCTACTGCTTTAATATTTCACCTTTTTATCTCACCCGTGCGTATATGCTCTCTCCCTCATACACACACACATACACACAAACACGCACACTAACACATGCAACGCCAGCGAATTCTTCGCGTCCAGCGGCTCTGGCAAATCGCGAAAAACCGGTCCACGGGCTGTGCGTTCTCGGACGGAGACGGGCGCACGAAGGAAGTGGAAAAAAGGGTCCCAAGAGAGGGTCTGCCCGCGGCGTAAGAATGCTGGTGGCCGGTCGTACCTTTCGTTTCGTTCTGGGACCCAATTCCCAGCGCCGATTAATGGAACGGGGTGCAGACTCGCGATCGTTTCTCGTGTGATTCGCATCATCGCGCACGAGTGTGTGGGAAAATGGTGCTGATGTTTTTACGCGTGAAGTTTGAAAAAAATGCAGAGGGGATTTTCTAAATCACCGTAGCGTAGTAGCGATAGTTTAATTGAGTATTATGGAAATGAGAAGATGAAATCAAAATGGTTCACTGTGTGTTTTTTTATAAATTCAAACATTTCTGATATTGGAAGATTCTACAAAACAAGCTAAGTTAAGGTGGATTTATATTTTAATATTTGTTTGAAAATCTCCCCAAATGTGCATTCAAAGTATAAAGACTATAAAAATATTCCTAAGGAGTGATAGGGTACTAAAAATAATTTTCATCACAAGAGTAACGTAACTTTAACGTTTAGTTTTTCCTATTTGAAAACAGATGATTGATCCTAAAGATGAAAAAAATCGAACTTCAAGTCAATGCCTCACGAAACTTCTCCGCCAAGAACGTTCCAGAACGCAAATTTCGCGATGCAAACCGGCCCTCATTGGTGAATGTCTTATCCGCATCGTGTGCACCATCGTGCACCGAATTGCCCTTTTCGGACAGGGAAGCGACCCGAAGGCAGACGAAAGCATCGAAAACAGGAATCCGGGAAGCCCGCGCTCCCTGTGGCAAACTGGATCTCGTCTTACACGAAATCTTTCGCCCAGCCCGGGCCCTTATTAATGCGAGCGCCTTACGCCGGGACCATCATGCCAGCCAGCGAAACGATGGCTTTTGGCTCGCTGCCCAGCGTGCTCGGTGGACGAATTTATGCTCCACTGGTGGATGTGTTGGTTGGGTATGTGTGCTGCTCCCTCTTCTGGTTCCCTGTCCACGGTACGGTGGAGAAGTTTTGCAGCTTCCTTTCAGGTTTGCAGCCAAGCACACCTCGTGCTCGTGCTTACCGTTCCGTGTATGCATACTGCGGGTCCGTTCGCGTTGTGTGTGTGTGAGTCTTTTTTTTTTATTTGCGCGATTTCGACCGAGCATAATTTTGCCCCGTTCACACACACACACACACCGAACCGGAGGAAAGAAACGGAGCCGGAGAAGTCAAACTCCGGTTTGGCAACTTTTTCCCTCCCGGTTGCTGCCGCCCCGCGTACCGCGCCCGCTACGATCGTATCTTCCCGAATGCGTCGCACCGAATCGAAGCCATATTTCAAAGATATTTTTGCTTCGAACTCCTTCCACCGTGGAGTAGCAGCAGAGGAGGTTGGGAAGCGGGTTAGGGTTTATTATGCTCGTTGGGCCCTTCTGGAAGTGCACGAAAATTGCATCTTAAATCGATGGCGGAACGAACGGAGGAATGCTATTACTATTAGTGCGTATTTTACCGCGAAGAGAGTGAGAAAGAGCACACGAAAGAATGTTTTTCTCAGTGTCGAAGACGCTCATAATGCAAGAGAAAACTTTTCTGTTCCGGTTCTGTTGGAATGCATTTCGGGATTTGGTGTGGCGAAAAAAGTTCCCCAAACTGATGTATTTTTAATGTCGTTTTTATAACGATTCTGTAGCGTCCGTGGCCCAAGACGCTTCGAAAATAAACTATCGTGCAGGAAAGCAAACAATGAATTGTTTGTCAAAATATTAATCTTTGCCAAACACTGCGGCAATTAGCTGTTGTTGCAAAAAATGTTGTTTTGCTAGACATCCGCCATTTATGTTTTGATTCAATATGTCAAGCGCAGAACAACAAATGGCATGACGGAATGTAACAAAATTGATTGGACAAGCTCGAAGCGTTTCTCACGCACAATAAGTAGAGGTAAATATGAAAAACGGTTTAGAATTAGAAGGTATGCAATTTAATTGCTAGCAAAAATCATTAATTATCATCTGTAAAAAAGATGGGCTGCAACTAGTAACGAAATCGTACCGAAATCTTTATTCATGATCCACCCGCTTTCGGGGCGCTTTCCGTATTGGCAGGTGCCGAACGATAAAATGTGCTAATTGTGGGGAGAATGCGAACGATTTCGTTGTTTTTTAAAAAAAAAAAAACTAAATAAATTAAAAAAATGGACGTTCCCAGCACCGAAATGAGCAACAACTTACGTTCTTGGGTAAGGAATTCGGGCGGCCGCTTTTCCCGAGGTCGAAAGACGTTCTGCCCAGTCCGCTTCGGCTCGGTGTACTATTTTCGGAACCAATTTTTGTTTTACTTGTTTTTCGAACAAATCACCTGCACAACTGTAACACTGCGTACGTTTCTTGCCGACTGCAGAGGCACTGCAAACACGCGCACTACACAACACTACATTGCCTCAGCAGGCGAAATTTACAAACAATTCGTCATTAATCCGGCCAGTTTCCAGCTGGTGGCCGCAGAGTGCCGCGGGCACTCTGTGCGATCCGTATCTTTTGGAACGAAGAAAAGTACTGCAGTCGATGGAGTAGAAGCAGCGGTAGAATGGTTAAAAAAAGGGGGAGAAACAGAAGGAGTAGAGGGATGAGATACAAAATAGAAGGTACTTTAATAACCTGGTAACGGTAACCGGCAATCACAGTCCACTCGATTTGTAACTTCTTTTTATGCGCCACAAAACAAAGGAAACACACCAGTTTTGGGGCGGACTCACGAGTCTCAGAAAATATGATCTTTCGATATCACTCTGTTCACTGCCTAGTTCGCTATGTTTTCACTTAAAATCTTCACCTTTTTCGATTACCTACACACTTATTGCACAAAGAAAAAAAACAAAAGAAAAGCATTCAATTTAAGGTGCGAAATCGAGCGAAAACGAAAGACTTCGACCGTCTCCAACGGCAACGGACGACGAACGGTCCGCCCGGGAAGACACCTCAGCAGGCTGGTTGCACTTGCTCTGCTGCTGCCCGATTCGGTCTTCATCTTCAAGATACATACACACAAATACACACAGATAAACACGCGCACATACACAACCGCACTTGTCAATTCACGGCTGGTGCGAAGAAGCCCAAAATCAAGCAAATGATAAAAAAAAATGCCGATGCCACTCTACACGAAACGAGTCAGGTAGCGTCGAGCGAGCGAGTTGCGTGGTCAGCAGAAAAAAAAAATCAGCTTCAGACGGACGGCAGCAGTAACAGCAACAAAAACCACAAGGAAGGGCATTCAAGTGGACTTGAACCTCCTGAACTTCGAACGCCCGTGTGTCGCTGATACCCGGCCACACCGGATCGGGCGAGCTGCAGCGCGCTGTAGCAAAACACAAACACGGAGGTTAACACGGGCTGCACTTGGCGTGTGTCGAAATCGTTCCCAAACCTCTTCGAACTCCGATGCAAGCGACGAAGGCGTTTGCCAGTGTTTGAAGGGCAAGCTTACTGTTGCTTTCTGTTGGCGGATTTTCGTTTCGTTTTTTTCCCCTCCTCTCGCCCCCGGTTGGATTCGTGATAATCGGCCGGTAGTCAGCAGTTTCCTTTACTTTTTAGCGGGATGCATTCAATGACACCTTGCTCGGAGGCTAAAGATGGTGGCAAAAAGGGGGCTGCGATTGCGGGGACGTTCTGTTCGGCATCGCAACCAGTACAACGCGCCCACCAGCGCGAGTTGAGGAGAAAACGCGCTTCACTTTCATTCCTCACTTGTAGGTTATCATCTCGAAGCGCGTATGCACAAAACCGATGGCATCGAGCAACCGGTTACAGCACTGTTTTTTATTCGTTTTCGTTTTCGTTTTCGTTTTCCACTGGCTTGATTGCTTACCGTCGAAAAAGAAGAAAATAAACACACGCGCACAGACACGCTAAACACCGGGAAACGGACAGAACGGGAAACTGAGAGATTGGATAGAAATACCCTCGGCAACACGCTAAGATATCGTACCGGAGATACGCGCGGGACCAAGCAACGCGAACCACCGCTCGTACGGAGTCTTGGACGTAAACAAAACTTGCCGCTAGACGACGAACATCCCCTGCAGTATGCTTTTCCACCTCCCTGGGTGCAAACTGCTTAACAAACATAGCGTCGAGCAGATTTCCCACCCACCACTCTGGCGGAGAGTTGGGTCGATTGAGCGCGATGGAGCGAGAGAGCGAGATGCAGGAAGAGAGAATCTCGTACAAACGTGCACAGGCAGCCATTGGGGGAAAGAGATGCAAAAAGAGAAACGTCAATGAAGCGAGAGAGAAATTCACTCACGCACTGCAGGTTAGTCCGTGAGAAACTGGACAAATTCAAGGAAAATACCCGCTCGAGCAGTTTTTTGGTCGAGTGCGTTAGGAACGTAGGAATATCGCTTTTACAATAAATAAAATATTGTAATAAAAAAATTATCTTAAATACTACGTGCAGGATGTATCTGTACCGAGGTAACTCCGTACCTCGAAACACAATAGGAGATATTTCAAAAACTATTTCACAATACTTTTTCACGCCTTAAAATCTGCTCGAACAGACTCTTGCCACTCAATCAGAAATTAACTTATTTTGGACGTCTACGAAAAACGTATCGTCCATAGTGCTCCGAAGATTGCCGAGTATGTTCGAAAAGCCGAACTTTGGATACATTTTCGAAGATCGCGCTCATTCCATACCAAAAAGCAGTGACACACTACAAAGACCGAGATGATTTAAAAAATGTGATTAAAAAATCTCTTATAGAAAAAAGAGAAAAATAATTTAATTTGTTTCTTTAAATAAATTGGTAAAGTTTCCCCCGTTTCAGGGGTTTTCCGACCGTTTTTAGCTCATTATGGTAGAAATTATCGTCAGTAGTACCGAATGCGGTACGCTCCAGGGAAATTTTGATGCAAATCTTCCAAATATGTTAGATAACTCTTTAATGTATCACAGGGTATATCTAAAGCTTTAGTTTTTTTAAACAATAGCGTTGTCTTATTGCCCAGACATTGCCACATTGCAGCGGTGGAAGAAATATAAGGTTCCCTTCGCTACAGTGCTTTTGCAACCTTTCGTAACACTTTATGCAAGATGGTATCAATGAAATACAAACGGACCAAAAATCAAAACCCAAACATTAAAACTAACTTCCAAAGAGAATTCCTCCTTGCGGTTGGGATGCTCTATTTGCATACAAACGCACTACCCATCACCTGCAAAAGGAACGTCATTTGTCACGCCGAATAGCCGGAGCGTCTTCGGCACTGCAAACGCACCATAAAATGCAGTAAACGTGTTGAAATTTAAAATAAATAACCTACCACCTTGACCGCGCTGTCGCACGCGTGCCACCGTGGTTCGTGGCAAAGACAAGCGCAAAGTGTGCCGAACGTTGGGATATGGCGATGATCTTTTTTTGTGCAAAATAATGCGTCGCTCAAAACGTACTGGAACTGGCTACATTAAAGCTTGAGCATAGGGTGCGAACGACGACAGTAACGCAGGCGATAAACGTAGGATGCGAGAAGATGATGAGCCTGATTAGGGAGTCCCACTTGGCGTTCCGGACGTCGTCAGTTAGTTACACAATCTAATAGCTAAATGCGAACTTGTGCCGCATAGTGGCACGTGAGCGAGGAAAGTCTAGGCCCTTGGGCAACGCCCAAGCGAAATCTGGTACTAAAAGCCTACCATCCATCACGCGTAAAAGCTAAGTGAAAATTAAGATAAAGACATTAAAAGAACGGGTGACACTGGGTTTATTTACGACCGTCCGGACGCGCCAGTTGTCTTTACTGTATGGCCACAAAGGTGAAGCTTTTCCGGGGCGTTTACTTTCTGCAGTGAGCAGTAGGATTTGAATTTTGATTGGAGCTGCTCGTTTTCGTGCCTTAAACGCGAACGTTCCTCGCGCAGGATAATGTTGATGGCTTCGATGCGATTTATTTTGTTCGTTAAACAATCGAACGTATCGTCGGTTGGTTCCTGTCGTTCTTCCTGACTGGACCACCGCTTGGCGTACGTTCGATCCTGATCGGTTTCATACTGCGTACAGATAAGTCCCAGCTTCGAAACTCTTTCACCCCACCGCAAGTGCTCCGTAAGTTGCGCTTTCAAATGATGAGTGAAGGAGCAGATCCACTTCAGCCGCTGGTGATGCTCGTCGTCCAGCTGCTGGTGCTGTTCCTTCAGCAGCTCCAACTTCACCTCGAGCAAACGGCGGTAGTTGCGGCGTGTCTGAAGTTTGCGCTTTCCACCGATGTGTGCAAGGGCCAGTGTGCGTTCCAGCTGCGCTTTTCTCCTCTGCAGCGCGTCCAACTCACGTCGCCGACCCTCGATGGCCTCTTGCTCCAGCTCGGTATAATAGACGAGCTGATCGTAAGTTTGCTTCCGGTCAGGGTACAGTACGGTTTGAAAGTAGTCATCGAGAGTCGCTCGAAGTCGCTGCTGAAGCTTTGCCATTTCGGTGCACTTCTTATCGCGAATTATTTCACATTTTTCTACTTGCTAAAAAAAACGACGAGGAAGCTGTATCTTGGTGCCAATTCTCGCTTTTCTTTTTAAATGCAAATACTTACCGCACTTATGTTCTCGATGTTGCTTTCAAGAAACCACTCACTGTCGGTCAGCTCGTCTTGCTTTATTTTCGCCATCAGTTCCGCTAGTGAAGCGTCCAGTGTTTGCATCTGTGAGCTGCTGTGAGTCTGAGGTAATTTACATTAAGAGATTAGACGTTAGATAACGTCTAATAGTCTTTTGTAGAGAATGAACCCTTAAAGTACCTGCTTGTTGGAAGCTTCCAGGAGAAACTCTTCTAAAATTTTTTGACAATCTGATTCGTAGCGCTCCAACATAGTGGCGCTCATGTAATCCTTAAGGCCTGTGAAAAACACGGAAACCCATTTCCCATTTAAATTGCCTTTGAAATTTACCTTCGTAGAACCTACGGATGTAATAATCGATGATATTTCTCAAACGATTCAAACACTTGGTATGAATTTCTCCAATCGCATCCCGAACGCCAACCAAACGCTCGATGTGTTCGTTCTTCCGATCCACCACCGTTCCAAAGCATCTCTGCTGCTGCCGCAGTTCCTCCGCCAGCTCGTCTGTGCGGATCCGTTCGCACAGCGTCTCCCAATCGGCGAAGAACTTCCGTTGCGTTTGGTCCGAGAAATCTCGCTCACGTTTCAGGTGATCCTGAGCGAATGATTCAAACGGTCAATCACGTCAGACCGGTCGCCGAAGTAGGCGATGTAATAATCGGTAAGCTCGTGTCTCCAAAATATCACTTACACGGTACAGCTGATTTTGTGCCTCCGTTGCGGCGGCCTTTTTCGCGTGCAGCTTTTCCTGTTTCTTGCGCCACAGCTCGTCCTGCGCGGGATCCATTTCTTGCCCGGCGTTATCCATGACGCAGTGGTGAAATTGGTGAACCTCCTCGTCGTGTGCAGGCGAAACAGATTAACCAGGTGACAGTTGATGGATACTGCGCGTTTTCTTTCGCACGTTCTCTTTCTCTGTCTTTCTCGCCCTCCAGCGCATACTTTGTTTAGATTAGTTTCCGTTTCTATTAAAAACATTAACGTAAAGCATAAATTCGTCCAGCCTCTCGTCAGGTGCCTCAGACGAGTTTGAAGCCGATAATTAATGATTTAGCATCGAGTAGTTATTAATATCGTAGGGAAAAGTTTTCTTTCCAGCGGCCCTTCGAACGTCCTTCGGGTGTGCTGCGGGAGGTGGCACCGATTAGGCGCGATAACCGGCCATGCTGACGAACGAGGTTCAGTCTGTTCCGATATAATTTAACGCGACTAATAGCACGGTTGTGTCATCCGAGCGGTCCGACTGGTCATCCATCGGTGATTAGCGAGTGAGATGGCCAGCTTTCGTCCGGGAAAGAGCCGGCAAACGATAGCGTTGGTGCATTAGGGAATGGGAAATGTGAGCAATTTAACACAGACAGCAGCGATTAGTGGAGGATAATTTGGTTTTTATGCATATTTCTGAAAGTGGAGCCCTCGCCGGTTTTCCTCCGGAAGGGATATTGTACCTTTATCACAAAATATGCTCACGTAGTTTGTAAACAGTCGTGATGCATAGATGCATAGTCTGAAAGCCGTGCACGCTTCGTTATGGTGAGTTTGAACTTATTGCTTTATTAACTTAAATACCTACAGCGCTTCGCGTTGGACCCGTTTGACATTTTAACCACTAAAACTATGACCCAAACGACTTTGTGCCCTCGAGATGTCAAAATCACCCGCCCGTCTACGACTTTTGATCCATCGCGAGCCCCTCGTTCGCGTGCCCGTTTCGCTCGCTTCGCTCGGTTTGTTCTTTCTCCCGTGCCTCGATCGACCACGGTTGCAGCTCCCCGGACACCCCGAACCAGTAGATGACGCAACCGACCAGATAGATCCCGGCGGCAATGTAGAACACGGTGCGCCACTCGTTCTCGTCCCCGTTGGCCGTGAGCCGCCCGGAGACGATGGGCGTGACGATGCCGGCCACCGTGGAGAAGGTGTTGGAAATTCCCATCAGCACGCCGGCACTCTTGGGCGAGAGGTCGAGATGGTTGACGGCAAAGCCGCACCAGGCGAAAGCGCCGAACCCGACGGCGATCGTGATGCAGGCGAGGGTGGGCCCGGGCCGGAGGATGTAGGCACCGACGAGCATGAAGACCGTCTGGGCGAGAAAGGCACCGCAGTTGAAGTACCGCCGGACCTGGGTCGTCGTGAGCCAGCGGCGGATCTGGCACAGATCCGCCAGATATCCGGCGACGCTAAGGAGCAGCCCCATCACCAGGTAGGGCAGTGCGGACAGGATGCCGGCGGCTTGCAGCTCGAAGTGCATCGTGTCTGCGGGTGGCAAGAGCAGCAAGTTATTACGCTGGCCGGGCGGAAAACGACACACCACGCGGTCGGGCTAACCTCTAAGGAATGTGGGTAGCTGAGTCAGGAGCGTGTAGAAGCCCCAGTTTTCCGCGAAACTCGACACGATCAGCGCCCAGACGGCTTTCGACGTGACGATCGCTCGCCAGGGATGTTTCACTTTCACGGCCGGAGCCGCCGAGCGTTGCAGCGTCGCTAGAATGAACTCTTTCTCCTTGGCGCTAATGTACGGATCCACCTCCGGAGACTTCTTCACGATCACCATCCACGCCAGGAACCAAGCGCACCCGAACGCACCGAGTATGTAGAACACCCACTCCCAACCGAGCGTGTCCGCCAGCACGCCGCTGAGCAGCATGGACGCGACGGTGCCGGTGAACACGCCGGAAAACGCGATCGTTGCCATGCGCGACCGCTCGCTTGGCGGGGCCCAGTTGGACCAGATGGCGTGGATGCACGGGAAGGTGACGCCCTCGAAGAAACCCTCAACGGCGCGCACCGTAATAAGCCACCCGAAGCCTCCGTGCGCGGCGAGCGGTGTCAGGAGCGTAAGTACGGCTGTCACACCAACTCCAACGCCAAAGACCTGGACCAAAAGAGCGCGCGTGTCAGTTGTGCGAAGGCTTGCATCCCGACGAGCTTACATAGTTTCCACCAAGTGCGTTTGAGATGTAGCCACCGAGCAGTTGCGTGAAGATGTAGCCGTAGAAGAAGGAGCTCAGAATGTATCCTTTCGTCGTGGAGTCCCAATCGAACTCTTGCTCCTGGCACGAGTAAGAAAGCCTTTCTTAGTAGACACTCCCTCCAACAACGGCCCTCAAATACTCACGTAACTGATCGTTCCGTTCGGGTGGTGAATGGTTCGGTTCTCCGTCATCGCCACTATCGCGACACTTAGGTTCACCCGGAGCGAGTAGACGTTGAAAAAGCCAAAGAACGCCAGAAACACCAGCACATACCGACGCCGCTTCCAGAACATCCACATCGGCGCCTCGATTCCATCGCTTCAAACCGAGTTACAAGGTGTAAAATCCAAGCGTTTTCCGTTTCCATCCCAACTCAACCTTACCTCAGCTTGCTGCTTTCCGTAGCATCCATGGCGTGCGTTTGCGGAACGTCAAGATAAGCTCACAAAAGACGCTTTCCAGACGCTGGTGCGCACCATTCGGCGTGTGTGATCGCACTGAAGTGTTCTGGACCTGCGTCCGGTGACGAATGACCGGAGAGATTGTTTGCAAATGGGTATTAGCGCAGACAATCGCTTAAATAGGTATTAGTGGTAGTTAATCTGCCCGCTGACATTTCGTTGACGTGCTTTGCATCTCTGATTCGCGTCGGCGGGGCGGGAAGTTCGTGCTGATAATACGCACATTGAACGGTTGCTATCATGAGACCTCCTCCCGGGACGGTACTGGTTGAAATATCAGGTGGAGTGTGATTGTGTTGGATGGATGTGGAACATTCATTTCGGTGTTTTATCCGACCGCTCCGAAGCTTCCTGCTCCATCAAGGGTTTGCGACTAATCGTAGTGTGATAAGCTAGCAGTCAAAATTTATCTCGCTCCCATCACTGGGACCACCAGCAGCGCGTTCGCGCTGTTCAGCACTTTCTTGCTAGCGATAAGATGGGCAATCCGGTTCAGCATAAAACCAAGCGCATTTGCAAGGGATGCAGTCAGTGGATGCGTAAATGATTACGCAAACATACGAAACTGGATCGAACGCCGAACGGTAACCATGTCGGTGTCGGCTTATTAACATGCTCGCCAGCAACCGGAAACCGTCACCGACCCGCCGACGACTTCATTACACTGGCCAGAGGAAGCACCGGCACCGGGTGGTTTGGCGAAGAGAACCGACTCGGAGCTCATTAATCGAATGAACCCATTTATGGGCATGATTAGTTAATCCATCCATCCCAGCCCGTCAAACGCCGCTCGCTCGGGATTCTGTCAAGTGAAAAACAAACTCCCAAACCGTCATTAACGTGCACGTACGGACGGTTGGAGAAATCTTTCTTCGTCCATCGGTCCTGCCGACGGGGCCGCGGGTGAAGCGAGTCGCCAGTTCTTTTGGCTGCCAGGTGATGAATCCGTCAGCCGTGTTGGTTTTCGCCTCCCCATGCTCGCCCTGTCAACATGACGCGAACGCGATGTAATGTGAACAGCTCGCCACAAAAAAAAACACACACACACGCGCGGTCTTTAGCGATTAAAACGGGTTTTCTAGCTGGAGCAGCCCCGTGGGGTGTTGTGTTTTCCTTTTTTTTTCTTGTTTGCACAATTTAATTTAATTTCTCCTGGCCGAGCTTTTGCGGGGTTTGTCCGGTTGGAGTGAAGTGGACTCGAGTGCGGAAGAAAGTAAAAGTGTCGTCCGATTGCTGTTAAATGGATCGGTGGAGTAGGCGATAAGGGGAGTAGGTGTGTGTTTTGGTAGCAATGTAAGCTTCAAATGATCCTCATGACCGTTCGACTCGTGCGAGGGGGTTTAACGAAGGCCCTTCTGTTGCAACTATTGCACGTCGTTCAAAGGCGTCACATGGCATTTTTTTACCTATATCATCACCGTGAATGAATGCCCGAAGAGCATGAGGAGCCACTTTATCACCCCGCACAGATAAGAGCCCTTCAGGAGCATGCTAAGAATCTTCGTCCAACTAGTCGTATAATACGTCCAGCAGGTATCAGGACAAGCCTTTTTTTCACTACGAAATCATACGAGCGATGCTGACCACAGGACAGAATGCATACACTCCCCCAAGCAGGGGGAGCCGATAATGCGCAATCAACGTCATCTCGCGGTGAAGCATTCCCGCCCGCTTATCAAAATAAAAGCAAAATGAAAACGGAGACAAACAACTGTCAATTCGTAACACCGGCTGATGATGGGCAATAACAATGGGATTGTAAAGATAAACGCCGACGGAAGGCGATGTTTCGTCTGTGTCCGGCATCGGTCGCTGGTTTGTGCTTCGAGCGGTACGGTGTGAGTTTATAGCCTGAATCTGTTTGACCGGGTACGTGACATAATGCTGCTGCCGCCGCCGCAGAGGTGGATATACTCCATTTTGCAACCCCCTTCCCGTCATTGGTTGCTCGGGATGTAAACAAACGTCGGTCGGCGATATCGCGCGGAGGTCATCACGGGGTTCGCCGTCTAGCATACCGAATGCTGTGCAAATAAAGCGTTCTTGCTCATCTTGTGGTTTGTTTTCGCGTGTACTTGTGTGTTTTTAACATGTTACAATCATATTAAATTCCTGCCGCTAATCATCGCATTGTGTGTGGGACGCTTTCAGTCAATGAAGTCAAACGTGATAACGATGCTATCATCCGAAGCGATCACGAATCAGCGATTTCCTGCTGTGGCAAGCTGAATCTCCCCCGTATGCTAACCTTCACCTTGACAGTGGAAGACTAAATTGGACACTAATTTTTTGGATTTTATAGCGTAAGTGGTGAGTATGAAATCATAGGAAAAAGTGCTTGGAATAGTGTTAGTATCAAGCGGTAATTAGAAGCCGAATTTCAAAGATGCTAATCACGAATTGAATTGTAGGTATAAACATAACACTTGGTGCCAATACTGCTAGAATTAATTAACTACTCGAATAGTTTTATAAACAACAAGTGAATAAGTATTTCCAAACGAACTGGATCACAGTTTTTTTAAGTTGAACTCGAAACATTACAACAGGTATTTCGTGATTATTTTTTGATTATTTTTTGAAAACAGTGTTAGAGTAGGCTGTCACAAAAATGGGGCGATTTTTAACCAAGTTCAAGATCTCTAAAAACACTAGAGCAAAGCAACGGCCTATATCGACACCTCTCTGTAGAACGCCTGTTGCTCACTGTCTCAAGATGAGCGTGAGGTATCAATTTGGAATGTTATCATCACTACCGCGGGCTCATCGATATCGGTAGCCGCCGTGAGCGATGTCGGGGCGTTATTTGTGGTGCGCCCGCGAACGGAAAGCATGTGAATTATGTACATACATGTGTGACCCCAGCTGTAATCGTGTGTGCCGTGCACGCTTTTCCGCTCACCGATCCTTACCGACGATGACACCCCTCCCTTCCTCAGCAGACGAACTATTTCCATACGCTCCAAGATGTCTCCATTTGCGGTGGCCCCTTGCAACGGGGCCGGGCAGGGGAGCAATCTCAAGAGAGCAGCTCTGATGAAACACGATAAGCCGTATAAGCTGCGTTCTGTGTGCGCGCGGTACAAGGCGGGAGCAGCAAGGCGGTGGGCGCTTCAATTTGATGATAATGACACCTACAATTCAGCGATGCGAAACACCCGACGGCAGTAGCACCCGAAGCCGACCGGTCCGAACCAGCGGCACGGTATCGATGCGGTGTTCAGTTAGAGGAACGTGGTCGACTGGAACGGCTGCGTTATTCTGCGGCCGAGCTGAGAGTACGAACTTCCAAGACGGTGGGGCTTCGAACGCACCGAACCCAGTCGCAACACTTTCGCAAACGCAGTCGGGAAACCAGTTTTTTGCAGCCAGCGATCGAGGTGCCCACTGCCTTTATTTGGGGGAGGTGGGATTGGATTGGGTTCGATTGTTTCCGCGGTGGTGCTGTTGCCCGAACCGTCTCGGGGGGGTGAAACTGGACCGTGTCCCACCGGTGGTTTCGGGTCCAGTTTGTAGCGCGTGTGTCCTAGTTGCGTGTGGTGCGTAGTTTTCGGAGCGTGTCCTC
>JXXA01010214.1:0-12277 GCA_000956255.1 Anopheles punctulatus | reverse complement strand
TGCTGCTGTTGCTGCTGCTGTTGCTGCTGCTGCTCCTCCTCTCTGCTGCTGGTCCTGACCAGGGGGATGATTCGTCTGCCTCGCTCTGCATTCGACTCCTTCATAGCCGCGCGTTCTTTCTCTTGTATAGTCTGCTGCTGTTGAAACTGCAAGCACACCCTGTAGCTGGCCATACCGATGACGACACTGATAATTTGAATAACGTCGCGAGATGACGACCGTTGCGTATTGTTCTGCCCTGCCGGCGAACACGTACGATCGTTTCGGGACATGAGTTGACTGCTGCTGCGCTGTTGGTGATGATGGTTGTTGTTGTTGTTAATGCGCCGGCGCTGATGATGTTGGTTGCTGATGTGTTTCTGCTGCCGTCGGCTGCTGCTGCAGTTTTCGTACGCTTCGCCGCCGTCGCCGCCGCACGTGTAGTTGTTGTAGTTGTAGTAGGTGTAGTAGTTCATTATCTTATGCAATGTCGCGTCGTTCTCGTCTGGAACGCATCACATAGCATACTTTCGTGTCCACTCCCGGGCAAGTTCATTGTATTTTTCCCGATCGGTTTTGTATATTCTGGCGATCTCCGGCACCAGCGGATCGTCGGGATTGGGATCACACAAAAGAGAGCAAATCGATAGCAACACTGCGCGCGTGAAAGAAAGTGAAAGAGAAGAGATTAAGTGAGGGGTTTAGTATCCGGTAGCGCTATCGCTGGGAGGAGTGAGAAAACGTGTAGCTTACCCTTCGAAATCGTCAGGGCGGGAGACCATTGAGATCTTAAGATGTCCAGACAAATTGACCCGTTGCTGTTAATATTTGGGTGGTATATGCGTGTTGTAAAAGCCACTTTCGGTGGTTTGAACGGGTAGTCTGTCGGGAAATGTATGGTTAAGAAGAACACGCCGCCCTGGTACGGACTGTCTGGCTGCAAAGAGGAACCACGAGCAGGAAAAATAAAAAAAAAGGTTACATATGAAATCCTGAAGCAACTTGTTACTTTCGCTACTCTGTTGAAATCGAATCGAAAAATGCATCAAAAACATAGAATAAAAATTATCCCCAATTCTAAAAATTGCGCAGGAATCGAAGAAAAAAGCTAAAACGTAGTAATACTTTCGAACTAGCAGGAGGAAAAACAATACGTGTCTGTTGTCACTGCAGCCACAGAGCATCAGCGGATCGCAATCGATCTTGACTTCGCGATCCGTATATCGATCGCTTCCTATAAATAGTCGCCTGTTACGGTGCAATCATGCCTCTCTACCGTGCAAAACTCAAAACCCTTCGCGCTCTGCTTCGCCGCACCCCACACACCCGGAAGTGACAAAACTAAGCGGGCTTCGAAAATAAACTGCTGCCGCGTTCGAAAGCCTTTTTTGCCACGCTACTCGGTGGCATCGATTCGATTCCGGGGCGGAGAAGGGGAACGGGCGTTATTTTACTACCTCTGAGCACATCCCATGACACTTACCGGACCCATGATCGTTGCCTGCCAGTGAAACACTAGAATCGAGCATAGAAAGAAAAAAATAAAGAAATTAATCATTATGTTACTTGTTTACCAATTAGGTGTCGACGCGTTCGGTCTTGTGTGCCCGTGTGTTCGTTAAGGAATGTATATAACCTTATCTGGTTCGATATCATACGGACGGGAGCGAAGGAAGGAAAGGAGAATTCTTGTCTCTCGCTCTTCACACGATCATGCTAATTATAATACAATCAAGCAAAATTAACCTCTCTTTGCGCTTCATTTTCTAACCTACAGCGGCTATGTACAACGCAAATCACAAGGTAGTATCGTAAAATTCTGATCCGCATTTTCTTAGGTGATTCTTACTTTTAAGAGTACATTTACAATTAAGTTTAAAATTAAAAAAAAACTAATTTACTATTCAAAAACACGCTACAATTTTGGTCCCTATCGTGACTCGGTCGCGTTCCATTCTATCGATCATAAAAAATATACCCCACCGCCATTGTTTGGGGATTAGGTCAGGGACGTTTCAGTGTCCGATACTAGACCGTGTGCGGGAGAGAGAAAGAGAATGGCGGTCCCGAGCAGGTGACACTCCTATTTCTACCGTCTACTCGCGTCTTGCGCGCAGACGTATCCGTTTCGCTTTAACCAAGAAAAATTAATAAAAATCAACATGGCAAGAAAATAGTACACACTACGCTGTATCTCTCGCTGCTGGAGAGCGCTCGATGGAGAGAAAATGGGAAGAAGCTCCCTCGAACACCTGCAGAACGACACGTGCTACTATCATCCATTTACCGCATATTATGTATGTTTGGTGTTCCTTTCTGAAGGTACGCCACGAGCAAGTAGGAGATAATAAGGAGTTGTTTTTTTTACGCTTATTAAAAGTTTCCAAGAATATTTTTAGAAATATTTATTCTCACTGAGGGCATCGTTTGTGGAAACTTTATC
Source organism: Anopheles punctulatus (assembly GCA_000956255.1). Classification (NCBI taxonomy): domain Eukaryota; kingdom Metazoa; phylum Arthropoda; class Insecta; order Diptera; family Culicidae; genus Anopheles; species Anopheles punctulatus. The sequence continues at coordinate 9,855 of JXXA01010214.1, read as the reverse complement.
TGTCGTTGCACTCTTAAAATATTCATCTATGAAGTGATTTTATGCTCATGGAGACATTTTCACCCCACCAGATTTGTGAACCACACATTAGCAAACCACATTTTCTGCTCTAAATGTTACTGCTATTTCACACCCCTTTGGCTCTTGAGAAGGACCATGTGGGGAGGGAAATGTGGTTTTACTTGCACAATACTTTATGTTTTCATTCACACGCGCGCACACACACACAGACAAGCAGAGAGAATCGTTATCAACCTCGTATGCATCACCATTCGAGTTGAGGTTTAAAAGCGCCTCTAAACACCGCAGCAATCGAGCGATAAGATAAAGGCACGAGGCCCGTTCCGCGCCACGTATCAAGGCACGAGGCTGCGGAATTAGCGATCGTTGGAATTAGTAGCTGGGCAGCACCAATTGGCCGCTGCGAAAACCTTCCGTTTGCTGCGAGCGAGCCAAAGAAACCGCCGAATGGCTTCCGTTCCTTCCTCCTCCCGGGCGGTACCCGAACGCGACGACCAGTTGGCCCATGTGAAAAAAAACACCATCCATCTCCACGGAATTACTTACAGTCGTCGCCGACTGGACCGGCTGAACATTGTGCTGGTGGGTCCCTCCCCAAGTCTTGTAATTCCTGAAAAAGAGAAGAGAATACGGCAAATATTAAACTCAGCTTCTGGGTTTCGTGGTAGGTGCGCGGTGATGTGGTTCCCTTTCAGGACGGAAGGTGCTTCGATGGATGTTTCGGAAACTGTCTATTTGGAGGTTTTTTGTATGAGCCGCCCCATTGCAGGATCGACGGACAGATGGACAGCGGCTGTGTGCGCCCACATGTTGTGTCATGAACGAAAAACCCCTACGTCAACGGCACAACAGTGCAGAGAGGGAGAGATGATGAAAATGGGGTGGGACTAGCTCTAAAAATAAAATATTCTTGCGTGCGTGCGAAACCGAACACACGCGCGTAGTATGTACATACACACATACACGCTGGTCTTAGACAGGTAAGGAAACTATTTTTTTTTTGTTTTCCCGCTACCGCCTAGTACGACCCGGAAACGAAGAAATTACACCGAACCGGGGAATGGGTTTTTTTTCGGGCAGCGAAATGCAGAGGGGTTGATGCCAAAAAGCAACAAATTGATGATAATTTAATTAAAATCAAGCTAATTTATCTGTTTATTGTTGTTGCTCGCTCCACTCTGGAAAACGTAAAAAGAAATAAAATAAAAACGAGAGGGAAAAAATGCCGTGCCAGTGCGTGTTCGAACGACATTCGTACGCTGCACATTTAGTTTCCGGTTGCGTACGCGGTGTCTAATTGTGATGAATGCGATGTTCAGGGTGAAATATGTGTATGGTGATCTCACAATGTGTGCTCTGTTGTTTTCAAAGGTCGGTTCCTTTTCGTCGGTCGTCGATGATACGACTCGACTAGGGCGAGAATATCTGGAACTTTCCCTTCTATAAATTGTGTTGCAAATTCTTCTCTTCTATCTTTATCAACTAACCCTTTTAAGTCTCATCAAGCGAGTTAAGAATGTTCGGTTGCAAATAAATTTCATTTAATTCAGCAAATATACAATATTTTCGATAGCCCTATAGCAAAATGCCCATAAAAATACGGTGGTATCCAAGCACCGGAAGCAAACTCAAAGAATGCAACGCAATGCAATGCGACATACACAAACACACCCACATCCACACCCTCGGCCGAACACGGAAGGAAAATAAACTGCAATGCCACACAAATGCAGATTTAAAATTATCTCTACCGCTCGCTTTGGGGCGAGGCGCCCGATGTCGGGATGTGGCAAGGGCAGGCGGAGATAAAGGGTAGCGATTCGGGTTGAAGGGCGTATCACAAATGAGCCACGAGAAGCGAGCGAAAAAAGGGGCAAATTTTCTCTTCTTTCTCTAACGATGCTTTTTTGGCTCGTCTCGCTTTCTTCTTGCTCTAATTTACACGCTGGCCGTTCCCCTCCCTTAACGCCCTTGCAATCACATAAATGTTTAGGCACAATCTCCATCTGATATGTTTCACTCGCTCGTCGTTCTGCGTCGTTTTAGTGAGAACGACTAAACCCTCATCAACCATCTTATCATTCAGTCAACCATCAGTCACACGTCCACTTGACCGTGGCAGACACAGACGCACCGCAACGAACGATCGGGACCTAAGGGCGATACTTGCGGTCGAGGTGTACAACAGCATGAAAAGGCATTCAAAAAGAAGCCCGCTTTGCGTTTGCTCACATACAAACATGTGAGCATGTGTGTAGGCAGCTACAATTGTCATGGAGCTCGTCTCAACACGGATCGTACGATGTTACGTATAAAATCCACAAGCCTCCCGTCGGTCTAGCAATCCGTCGCCGTGCCTAAGATCTTACTATGAGCGCATAAAAAAGTACCTAAATCGGTTTCTCCCGCACGACTTTTCCTGCCCATTGTGATCTTTCAATTTATTTCTCTCGATGCTGGTGGAAAAGCAGCGCACTGCACGTGAAATTGGGTTGCCGGTAAGTGACGGCGCAACACAACACATCGGGTAGGTCTCGGGCAAAACGAGCAACGCATTTTCATTTCGGATTGGATGGCTTCTGTTTTCTAAATGTTTGTCGCGCATTATCCCTCTCTCTCTCTCTCTTCCTTTTCCTCTCCCTCTGTCTCTCTGTCTCGCTCTCCAGTGTCTCGACAATTATACGCAGGTGATCGCGCGATCGCTTTTCCAACCGACAGCGGCGACGAGGATTCGAAACAAGTTTAAACCATCCGTTTCGGTCGTTCCGTTCCTTGCATTGGATATAGCCTTCAGTGATGTTTACGGTACAGAAACATAAATGCTTTCGCTGCACAATTTGCTGCAGAAAACAACAGTGACAATATTTTTTCTTCGTCAAATAAACACACCGGTCCCCATTGTCTTCGCGCGAGCGTTTTTGCATGCAATTTTGCAGCAAACAAAACAAAAACATCCCGAGACGGGTATCTTGATTTATAAATAAAGAGAGTATTGGAGAGAAAAAGCTGCAGCTTCTCCCCCGTACTGGACAGGAAGCACGACTTGTATGACAAATAAATACAGACTACAAAGCAAATGTTTCTGTCTGTGATTCGCGATTTGTTAGAGATTCCACCAAGCCGGATGTCGTTTTATGATGCGCTTCTTTTGCTGCAGAATCGTTAAGCTGAATGTATTCAGCAGGGCCTACTTGTACTATTTCGCCACCACTACATTAGGGTCATTAATGCGGAACAATCGCTCCGGCCGCAATCTAACATACACACCAACACATACGCATACATCAAAGTTGCTGCTTTATATCAGTGCGTTCATCATTTAGTAAGCATAATGGAAAACCTCATGCGCGAATTGATAGACGACAAAAAAATGGGGACCCTGAACTAACGAGTAAAAAGCAAAAAGCACTGAAATATGTATCTGGTCGTTTCTCCACACGCATACCACGCACAGTACGTACCTTATTAATTCGTTTTAATGCCATTTTGCTTGCTCAAGTGTACACTTGCACTTGCGGTGGACACACACACACGGGGCACGGGGACAACACACGCGCACACTTCAGCGAGAATTTCACCGGTGTTGTGCAGCAGCAATACGATCGCGCTCTGGTTCGCGATGGGTTGTTGTTTGATTGACGAAACGGGAGGCGCGCCGGGCAGCAGAACCAGGACAAAAGAACGGAACGTGTAAAGAAGCGTTAAAAATGGTGCGGGAGGTTTGATTGGTGGGTTTTTTCACTCGGTCGGCGACGACGGGGGCTCGAGTGGCTGCCGGTTGTTGCCCGGTGTACAACTACCTCCTCGCTCACGTTGCGCGCCCTTTTCGAGGCAAACAGCCAAATGCAAACACCGAATGCCTTCGTGCAGAGGGGGATGGGGGACGAAAAAAAAATCCTCACTCGCTCTCTCTCTCCTTCTCTCTCAATTACACAAAGAGCAAATGGGACGATGTAAAACTCTTCAATCCAAAAAGGTCACTGTTGTTGCATTCGATTGGCGGCAGGAACCGGCGGGCAGCATCCACATCAGATACGGCGTGTATCATAGTCATCATTTTTTTTATCGCGTCCAGGGTAAAAGGTTCAAAGGCAGTTGGGCCGTTGGAAGGCGTTGAATGTTGTTTCGTTGACCGATAACAAATGAAAAGAGACAATAGGGGAGAGAAAGAAAAAAAAACATATATTAGTGATTGGTACAGCATGTGAGAAAACGCTATAGGTCGTTGCAGAACAAAATCGAGAAAAGCAGCGTTTAGCGAGCGATGCAGAAATTCGTTCACCCGTATCCTCCGGTGGTGCCGTGGAAAACAGCCGTCAACATAACCTCCCTATTACTCTCTTTACCTCTCTAACGCCCATCCGCAGCCGCAAACGCGAAACATAACCTCAAAGCCCCCGGTTTCCGCACGAATGCAAGGTTCCGGGGGTTCGGTGGTTCTCACGCCTACTTCGCTGTAAAACAGCCATCCGTGATAGCCACCTTGGCATGCAACGTGTACGTGGAGACGTTTCACATTTTTCTAAACAAAATTTCTTCCAAATAACACTCCCTCCGTTTCCACCGCTCCGCAGCGCATCGGGAACTTTTCTACCGAACATTTTTGTCATGAGACCACTACCACTACTACTACTGCCACCGAGTAGAGCGACACCAAAAGGCGTGTGCATGTGTGTTTGAATGTATGTGTGCTGGGCTGTTTTCCACCAGGCCGTCCCCACAGCCCGGAAAGCAAGCTTGGCTGCTGACCGTGAGTGTGTGTGTGTGAGAGAGAGAGTGTGTGTGTTGTACGGACGGTTTGATGAATTTTCTCATACGGTTTTCACACCGTGTGCGTGTGCGTATGGTTGTGTGCGTGTGTGCGCGTGCCATACTGCTGGCGGCGAGAATTGCCCAGGAAGAGCTTTTCCCCCCGGTGTGTATGTGCGTGAGTCGCCAAAAATGTTACGAAGGAAAACTCGATTCACAAAGCTCTGCGGCAAACACAATTTTCTCCGTGCCGTAGAACTCGCTCACACACACAAATGATCTCCATTTGCATAAGGGTGCGCGCTTGTCTGCGCGCCTGTGTATGTGAGCGAGCGTGTGCGTACGTACGGAAAACGATTGTAGTCAGGGAAAATGGAATTTCCTGAAAGTAGGAAAAGACTGCCGAGGAGTAGCAGCAACAGTAGCAACAATACCGAAAAAGTCACTAAGGCACACACACACACATACACATACACTCTGAGGCACTTTGCTACGTTAGTTCGGTTTGAAACTTCTTCCTCTTCTTCGCTCGTACACAACTAGTCGACCCAAAACCACGGGGACAAAAGGAAAAATCTTACAGAGCAGCAACGGTGCGACCGAAAGCGATTTAATTCCGCGTAGCAGGAGGAGCCCTTCCTACTTCCTGCCGTGTGTGTGTGTAACTTGCGTAGCAGAAAGAAAGGCTGCTACATCCTAGCCTAGTTTACGTTGCCGCCATCATCGTGCTGCGCGTGGGATAGTTCGAGGTGCCTGACCACAGCAGGCGGTTCTCTATTCGGCCTTGCGAGAGGAAGAGTGTGGCCATTTCGTTCCTTTCGCCCCGTGCCGCACTAACCAGGCGGTTTTGATCAACTTCCCCGTGGCATCTTCTTCTTTTTAACGCTGTTGCAAAACCGCGACACGACCCCAGGGTTGCAGTTGCACTCGACTCCGTACTCTCTTTTTCTCCATTATTCCCTTTGACAACTCCAGCAGTAGCCAGCTAGAGGAGCTAGCTCGCTTTGGGGTAGGAAAATTCTGCCAACTGACACACGCACGCACACGCACGCACGGACACGATTATTACGAGGACAAAATCGGTTATTCCTTCCTTCGCGGTCGGTGCGAACTATGGTCCGATTAGATGGTGGTGAAGGGACAATTCAAGGCATACACCGTTCACAAAAATTCGCTAAACTGGTCCCATTACCGAGACACTAACGATGCGGGAACGGGGAGAGCAAAAAGGGGGAGACACGGGCACACACGCCACCCGTGCTCGGTAAGGCTTTTGCAGGTTTTGCAGGTTATATGCTGCCCCGTCCCCGCACCAAAAGACAGTCGCTAAGCTTTCCCTCTTAATCGTTTGCTATTAGCAACAGCAAAACCAAATAAAAACTTACACAAACTTAAAAAAAATCACGAATATTTCGTGTGCACTCAGACTACACCGCTGGCCTTACTATTCTTTAACGCTCAACAATCGTACTGAACGTCTCGCAAGAGATTATCAAGATGGCTGCGGTTCACCCGATGGCGACGACGACGATGACTGGGCTTGAATAGGGCAAAAGCGCACCTATACACACATGCACGGGCAGGACGCACCTAAGAGAGAGCGAGAGCGCCAACGACCCCGCCGTGTAAAGATGAGACCGAACTAGTGCGAGTGCGAATGCGCGCGCGCGCACTCACACACGCAACCATCAGCAGAAGAGAGACAGAGCGAGAGAGATTTAAAGGTAAAGACCGACACCACTACCACCGCAAAGCCGACATCAAGAGGGCGAGCAGCTGCTCGAAAAATTTCGCAAAAAATCGACTTAAAAGTACGGCTCTAGTAAGCAGTTTTCGCTTCTGCCGTGCGTCTGTGCTTGTGTTTGTGCGCTCCTGTCTGCTGGCCATGGAATCAAAATGCGCGTACCACACGCATACATGCACACCAACGCACTGCAGGCTTGCGAAACGGGTTCAAACACAGCATCAATGGCACCAGTGAAAGAGACGGAGATATCGTACACGAAGGAACCGTCAAACGGGCCCGTAAACACACATACACACCTATACAATGCGAAAGTTTTCAAAACGTCAAAATCTCCGTTCCTTGATGCGTATCGTAGCACCCTTTGTTTCCTGTTTCTCCATTCATCTTTTCTCAGTGCAACACAAAAGGCTCATTGAAGGATCATTGAATGATCGACGAAAGATCTTCCGAAATGATAAGTTGCTGCAAGAGTTCGGAATTTTTTTGCCGGACAATTCTCTTAATCCAACGGTCTGTGAGACGGAGCACTCCAATGACACTCTTGATTTAAGGCATGTTTTGACGTAACGAACGAGATAAATAATGCCATTGAATAATGTGCCGGTTGCCGATTTATAGAATATTTAAATATAAATTGATTTGTTTTGTTTGCGGAACCATCGATTAAAACAGATTTGAGTTTGTTATTTAACGCACAAGCTGCATTGTCGGTTGGACGTGCAGACTCTTTTGAAACTAGTATTTGCATCACCAGCTCCAAAATAATGATTCCTTCATGTTTGGAAATCTATTTCAATAGTCACCAGGTTTTAGAAACATCCATACACATTTACTAGCATTTTCTTCGCTCAATAACGATCACGACAGGTAAAGAAAGTTCCATATACCTAGGTATACCTGATTTGCACAAGATGACTAACCACAGTTGATCGATCCCAGCCGATAGAATGGCTGGATGGATTTTTTACAAGCATTGCTCCATACGGCTTCACGATTTGTAATCAATGGCTTTGGCTTCGGCTTCAGCGTGTCACAAAGTGACTGCCACTTGAGTAGGATAATTTTTTTTCTCGTCGCTTGCATGTTCCAATGAACACTTGCTGGTTTCGAATGCAAAAAAAAACGTTGGAAACTAACCAAAAAAAGGACTGCTATACCCTGAGAAGTTCTTTGCGCACACATACACACTAAGGCTAGCCTCATCGCCGCCTTCTTCTTCGCTCGAATAGTACGATGGGGAGAAAGTGTGACGCGTGCGACGATTTACACTAAATACGGCAAACGAAAATGAACAACTTCGCTGGAGCAAACGCCCATGCTTGCTGGGCCATGTCATTCTTTGCTCATTTCTCTATTCTGTGACTAATAAAAGGGTGATTGATGGATTCATATGCACCTTGTAATCGATATAGAAGAAACAATTCGATAGCAAAGGATGTAACCCGAAGTGCATGTTCTAGAAGATGATCTTCACACATACGCCAATACTACCTTTAGTGCTTCCGGGTTGTGGTAGGCGAAGGAGAAGAGGGGAGGCAAAGAGTGAAGGAGAGAGCGGGAAAGACATACAGAAAAACTAGGTTGCGCGAATAATGAATCGAAACGCAACAAAAAAAAAAAGAAAGCAAGTCAAGGTAAACACGTTTCACCGCGAATCTTGGAATGGAGAACATGAAGTCAGTTTTCGGGGAAAAAATGTAATTGAACGAACACTCAGCCACATTCGTACGAGGCTTTAAAAAAGCGCTTCGGAACTCTAGAGCCAAATTTGCAGTTGTCGCTAAGGGGTCACTAAGGCAAGGGACACGAGCTGCTGATGGAAGATGCTCGCAAGTCTTCCAAAAAAGTACGGGATGCGAAACCATCCATCGTAGCAGCCATCCAGCTGGCAAAATTGATAGACGACATGACGTGACGTTACCAGCCACCATTGGTGTTCGAGAGCGTAAAAAAGAAGCTTTCGTAAGCGGGTTGACACGAGACACAAACGGGAGAGAAAAAGATGATTTCGCTGGCGGAACGAACGCTCAGTAGAAGTCACCCTTGATTCGCACGGGTTCACGAACACCACGGTGGTTCCGCACGTACATATGCACAGTTCGAAATCCGGTCGCAGAGCGCGCGCAAGAGAGTTTGAACGAGAGAACGAGAGAAAAACCTCGTACGGTTGAGGCCGTATGAAAATTTTTACCAATCTTCACGTTCACTTATGACGAAAGAAAAAAAAGAAGAAAAAACCTCCGGACCGGATATTCTTCACTCGAATTACTAACTTTTCCCTAAACGAAGCACATGTGGAAAATTACACAACTAATGGCGGCACGTTGACATTGCACCTGCTGTCGAGCCATTATGGGGCATTTCAACGCGAAGTTTTTGTTAATAAAATTGGTAAAAGAGTAAGAAAATTTCAAATATACCTTCAATGTAATGCACTGCCTTTCCGTAATGAGATCATCACCCACCTCGCGAACTGTTCCGAACGTTTCTGCGTTCGCAACTAGTGATGGACAAAGAGGAGAGGATCCTATCCGTTCTTCCGATCCCATCTTGATCGGTTTAATCCGATCTAGTAAATTATTGATTAATTTGCTCGTTATTTTCAGTTTTCGTGCTAGCTACACTTTAAAGGAATGTTTCTTAATTATCAATCAGATCATATATTTATAATCTTTTCTTATTAATCAATACTTGCCCTGTAGTTCAACAATTAGTATCGAAGTAATGACAACATATGCGCTATGACAGCAGTGCGTACCATAAAGGGAATTGAGCCGACTATCTGTGCCCAGTTTTATCGAGCTAGAAGAACATACATCCCTTTGCGTAGACTTTTTCGAACAGATATACCTGTTAAAGGCCAACATAGGCCACACCACGGGATGGTGTGGTCCTCAATTCCCCCTTTTTCCGTTAGCAAGAAATGCGAAATTCTGCCCGAGCAAAGGCTTTAACACTCGAAACCCTAGTGTACCTTTCTTTTAGTTGCTCCAAAATCCAAATAACTTGGGGAGCCTATACCGCAAAAGGGGAGAATCTAATCAAACAGCATTTCGGATGGTGGGCAGATTAACCAAATGCGCAGAAAGCTAAGGGAGAGGCCAAAAACATTTTGTTCAAAATACAAGACGTCCTCTAGTCAAAATTCTGATTGAATCTGGTTTATTCTTACAATATGGGTTGCTTATATACATTCGGTTTCGTTAAAGTTATAACATTCCGGTTCGTATTGGTGCAAGTACATGTGGGACGTATGTATTTGTGAGCGTCGCATTTCGCGCTATTCTTTTAACCGTATGATCCTAAGGATCGTGTAGGATCGTGTCGGTACGCATTAT
>JXXA01010201.1:0-10085 GCA_000956255.1 Anopheles punctulatus | reverse complement strand
ATGGAAACCGGCAGCACGACGAGATGAAGAGTCGTGATGAACAATTTATGAGCTACGACGGTACAATACGCTAAAGATAACGATAAGGAATCGATGATAAAAGCTACTCCCACGGAACCGTTAGAGGACAATTCGTTGTAAAATGCACGAAACGGAGGCCTCTGATTTTGGAAGTCCTTTATTCGAGCGAAAGGTGAACATCATTTACGAATGAAAACAGGACTAAAATTGTAAAAACCATGGAAATATGGAGACATTTTGAATGCTATAAATCGATAGGAAAATTACATTTTCCATGAGTTAAGAAGAAAATACAGAATCTAACATATCTTCACGTCATTTTTCCTTCGTTTTTGGATGGAACTGACAGAAAAATGATAGAAACAGGAAATAGTGTTCAGATTCATATTTAATAATTCACCCATTTTCGGTTTTAATGTAATATTTTTCGATAAGTATTTTGAATCAAAAATCGAAAATCGAAAATCCACTTGACTTTCAAACACCTAATATGCCTCATCAAATACTCAAATTTTACACTTGTAATGGTATCGGGACATACAAAAAAGACTACGACTAAAGCCATCACAATCACACATGGGAATGGGTTTGACGACTCTGCCAAAGAATAATTTATGACAAGCGGACGGAAATATTTATGATCGTTGTGCCCTTTGCAATGTTTTACGGAAAAAAATCCACACATTCGCTCTCGGAAAGAACGTTGCCGGCAGAAGTGGGCGTACCGGCAAGAATTAAGCATTCACCAGATGCACCGATGCGATGGCAACGTTTACGAAACGCAACTATCCGTGGAGCAACCGGCGAAGAAAGCCTCCAAAAGTTGCGCCCATTAATTATGCGATTCGTGATGCATTTCCGCGTGAGACAAACGCGCATTGTGGATGCATAGTTCGTTCCGTCTCCGGTCACCGCTCCCCCATCCGGCAACCTGTTGCTCAACATGCGACCATCACCGCAACCGTGTGTGTAGCAGCAGGGAGGAAGAAAGAACGAAAATAAGACTCCGGACGGGGTACGACGAAAACACTTACCGGCGATCGTGAATCGGTCCATGTAGTTGATGAGATTGACGAAACAGAGAACACCCACAGTGAACCAGGCACTGGCCATGCTGGACCGGCTCGCCATCGTGTCCGTGTCCGTGTCTGTGTCCGTTTCCTCTCCGTGCTGATTTCGTCGCGCTACTTGCAGCTCCGCCTCATCCATCGAAGACGCGACCGAATCCGTGTCCGTGGGCATTAGCCGTTGCTGTGAGTTAGTCGCGGGTATCTTTCCGGCCGGATTCGACTGAATGCCACCGCCACCGCCGGCTGGTGCTGTGCTCATCATGGCGGTCGCCGCACTACCGCCGCTTCCCACGTTCCCTCCGGAAGGCATTCTGACCGCTGTGGCGGTGGTGGTAGTGGAGATGCTGCTGGTGTTGATGTCCACCGGCTCTATCGGAGGTTCCGATGCAACTTTGCTGTACCCTTGACTCGAAGGCATTCGAATGTAAGATTGTCGAACACACAGAAACCGCACACAGATCCGCTACTACGACGAAATGGCGGCCACCACGCTGTTGGCGGATTTGGCACGTGGATCACGACCGACGTGTGTGTGGGTAAGAAAGTGGTTATGTGGCAAACCGTGTCGCCTTCGCGGATCGTACGATATTTTGCGACGAGGTGGTCGGGCTTATCTTACAACATTCGGCACTTTCTTCTGGCTACGCGTCACAATGTAAACAACACACGCACACACAAGCACACAATGAAAACCGCCCCGTGGCACCGGGTGAAAGAAAGAAAGCACACAGGGCACGCCGGGAAAAGTAGACCCCACCGCCCCGTTGCCACTTCACGAAAACCGTGCAGAAAACGGGATCTTCACGGCGTGCTATTTTTACTCCAACAAACACACGCACGCACTCGACGGGCAACTACACTTTGCGATCGAACCAGGCCGATAGTTGCTGGGATTTTTAATGCACACTTTGATAACACACGACCGGAGGAATTTAAGATCTTCAATATTAACTTGTATATAGGTATTATTTCCAACAGCGGAATATAATCCGCACGCACGCACGTCCGTTCGCGTTCAATTTCTTCTATTTTTTGATCTTCTTTTTCACAACAAGCCGCCTGTCGCAACTGTCAAAACTCCGAACTGACTCGAGCAGACCAGCCAGCCTCTACAAATTCGAGCCCGAAATGTAGCCTGAGTTGAGCTTGCTTTTAGTCGAAGCTGCGTTGAGTCTTGTTCAAGTCTTATTTGATTCTGGGTTAAAAACTGGTCCATTTAAACGAAAACTCTACTTTGGTAACGCGAATGTATGCAAAACGCATAACACAACAGTAGCGCTACAGGCGAATGGTTTTGAAACTATTAAGCCGGGGGCAAAAGTCGACATCAGTTTGACAACTGCCGGAAAAACAAGAGTCGACACTGTCACAAACGTAAACAATAACAAACACGTGTGCAACAAGAATAATTGTGTGCTTAAAATTGTAATTTGATGACTGAACCAACCGACGCAACGATTGCCGATCAACCAAATAACGTCCGACCACAGTTTGGCAACCGCTTCCTGTCGGCCGACGACGATGTTTTCCAGCACAACGCTTGGTAGGCTATCCTCCGCGCTATCCATCGGATGCCGGCTGCGCTTCCGCCCATTACATGTTGGTCGCCGACTCCGGTGCGATTACGAACACACGCGGTATCGCAAAAAACCCGCCGGTGGAGGATCGCGGTTCCTGAGCGATCCTGCCCAGGTGTTCGATTTCAACTCATGGTGCGTTCTGGCCTATTATTTCACCGAGTTTTCTTACGCTTATTTTCTGCCACTCCGCAGGGACAACGTCCAGTGGGACGCGGATCAGGAGCAGGCCGCACTGGAGGGGGTGAAGAAAAATTCCACTGTGAAGCTGACGGACGAGGAGGTGGTGCGGTTGGAAACGGAAGCCGATCGGAACTGGGATCGGTTTTATGGCATACATCAGAATAGGTTCTTCAAAGATCGGCACTGGTTGTTTACGGAGTTTCCTGAGCTGGCCCCGTACAATCGAGGATCGACCGATGTGCCGGAACGTGTACTTCCTCGTGGGGAGAGGCTACAAACGCAGCAGGAAGTGGAGCCGCCTCAGCAGCAGACACAAAGAACGATATTTGAGATCGGTTGCGGCGTGGGAAACACAGTTTTTCCGATCCTGAAGTACAGCGAGGAAGAGAATCTAAAAATTTATGCCAGTGATTTCTCTCGGCAAGCGATCGACATATTGCGACAGAGTCCCGAGTACGATACGAAGCGCTGTGAAGCGTTCGTGCTGGATGCAACCGCCGACCGGTGGGACGTTCCGTTCGAGGAGAACAGCATAGACATTGTGGTGTTAATATTCGTGCTATCTGCAATCGATCCGGAACGGTACGCAATCAAAGTGTACATCATTTGAATTTATTTTAACGTAAATACGTCGTATTCGCCTTCCCTATTTTCCAGCATGCAACACGTTGCGAACCAAATCGCACGCTATCTGAAACCGGGCGGGTTGGTAATGTTGCGCGACTATGGCCGGTACGATCTTGCACAGCTCCGATTTAAACCAGGCAAGTGTTTGAAGGACAATTTTTACGTTCGCGGCGATGGCACTCTGGTGTACTTCTTCACGCAGGACGACCTGCGCACGCTGTTCACGAACGCGGGTTTGATCGAGCAGCAAAACATCGTTGACCGGCGGTTACAGGTGAACCGTGGCAAAATGGTGAAAATGTACCGCGTTTGGGTGCAAGTAAAGTTCCGAAAGCCAACCACGCACTAAACAAGCAGTTTTGAAAAGAAAAAAAAAACCATTCGTCGAATACGCTGTCAGCTGAATTTTTTTATTGGTGGGTCATCTCGTTTCGTTCCGAAAAAGCGTGCGATTATACAAGCTGAAATGTGTCTCTGTCTAAAGTGTTAAAGCTATGCGGTTATTCTTCAATATGCATATTGTCGTTGTACAGCTCGACAAAATCGGCAAAACTGTCCGCGTAGTAGTTCGGCAGCTGATCCGGATCGTCATGACCCAGCAAAACATCCTTCGGTGTCCCACCGCTCAGCATGAGCAGCTTCTGAAAGCCACACCGCGTTCCGAATCCCATGTCTTGTGGCAACCTGTGGCGACGGGAGGGAAAAAAAACTTAGGTAAATATGATTCAACATCTCGCTATCCTACTACGGTTGTGATTTGCTTATCAAGCTTTGAAACAATTCGGGCCGGCACACTCCCGGAAATTGAGTGAAGTGTTATCAGTGATTGATTAACAACGACCGGGAGACAACAATCATCACGCGAAACGAGATGATACTCGCTATCGGAAATAATACTCACATATCACCCACGAACAGCACGCGTTTCGGGTCGGCAACGTCGAACTGTTCCAATACAACCTGCGCCAGCGCTTTGCCCGGTTTTCCCAAGACTAGTGCTTTCCTACCGGTGGACCGTTCCAGGATGTCGATGAAGTAGCCCGGTCCTATCACGTCCATGCTCGAATCGAGCGGTATAATATAGTCTGTGGCTCCGGCGATAAAGAGACAGTTTGGATTTCGCTCCAGATAGCACTTGGCCTTCATCAGGCTCTGAAGGGAAAGGTTCACATCGATGTCCACCACCACGGCACCGACTTTTGGGCCGCCGCGCTGCTCGAAGTAGTCTGTGTAGACGCGCACCTGATTTGCCTCACGGCTGTCCGGGAAGCGTTCTTTGGGCTATATGAATGTCGGGAGTATAATGTATTAGTAAGGACGCCATTTCCGACGCTCAATGCTCGCCTCAATTGCAATTGCCGTCACTTACCCCATCCAGCACCTGGAAGCCCGCCTTGCGCAGATAGTCCTTGAACACCTCCGTCGCAATGCAAAACACGGCATCGCGCATCCCGATCGATTTGAGGTAGTGGACGGTCGTGAGCGCCGGATGGACAATCTCTTCCTCCTGTGCGTCTATACCCAACGCGTGGAACTTTTTCCGATACTCCTCCATCGTGCGCATGCCGTTGTTGGAGATGAAGGCCAGCTTCTTGCCGTCGGTGCGCAGCATCTGTAGCGCTTTGTCCACCCCGGGAATGGGGCCGGTAAAGTTCCACAGCACACCGTCACAGTCGGACATGAGGGTGTCAAACGAGCTGAGGAAGTTGCGCCGTTCCTCTTTCGACATCTCCAGGATGTGCTTCATTGCGGGCGATTTTTGTTGAGCCATTTGTGTTTTCTTTTCGCTGTGCCGATCCGTAGTAGACTAGGTTTCTGTTAAGAAAGATATAATTGGCAAGAAAAGGTTTTTACTTTCAATATGACGAACTGGATGTGGAATATGAATAAATATACCTTTTTGGTTTTATGTTTAGTTCTCAATTTAAATTTTTATAAATAAATACAAGGACAAACAAAGCTCACGATCGATCACAGAAAATGTACGTTAAAATAACGCCTGAGCAATGAAAAACAAAATGGTTGCTAGAATGCGGCACTTTTTGAGAGGCTGCTCCCAATCATGGCTTATCAGTTCGTTTGATGTGGATGTTCGCACTACGCCTACTACAAACACAATTTATCTAGATCAGGTACAATGGGTTCTTACAATTAACTTATTGATAACTCTGCAATTTTCTTCGAATAAGAACATTATAAAAAATGGTTGGCTTTTATTCTTCTCTATAAATTATTCTGAACTTTTTTCGTTAAAATGACTACTTTCGTCGCCATAACGAAGTGAAAGTATTCTGTGTTAAAGTGTTCAGTCCGTTGTGATCCTTTTGAACTATTCACCTCCGGTTGACTCTACAACACTTAATGCGCTGTTTTCTTGTTATCATTGTTTTATTAATGTTTCCAGGAGTGGAATTTAAGATTTCATCCCAGAATATATTGTCTGATTTTTAGACACAAGTCCAATCGAAACAAAATTTGACTTCTTGCTCACAACAGTTCGTTAACCTTTCTGTCCTTGCGTGCGCTAACCATCGCATTGAATCATGCGACACGGGCGTGCTTATGTAATGATGCAACAATTTATTTCGTTCCATATTATCATTATTTTGAACCGAGTCACAGGATCTGAACGTGCCCATTGGCCACGTGCCTAGAACATGTGCTCCATTACCTTAGCTAGTAGAGCACGGAAAATAAATATTGTTGTACACAATACTTCTCTGATAAATGCACTACTGGCACGAGCAGTCGCGAGAGGTAAAAATATATTGTGCACTTGCAATTTATCTCCGTTCAAATATTCCACACATCACTAATGCCCAATAGAGCAAACGTTTTCCTGAAGCTCCTCTTAGTATCACAACCACCTCACCTGTTACTGATAACGGAATAAAACCAATGGAGCGCGAGATTATATTACTTGTCACAAATCAAACCGCGAACCGTCTTGGGACGCAGTACGCCAGACACACCAACTAAGACACCCGCTGACTGCCGTCTGGAGCGAGTGTGACCTGATGCGGCGTGTTTTGTTTGGGTGATTCGTGGGACCATGATTGGAAGGGGCAAGGAACCCCGGCCGGCACGGACCGTAGGATGACGTCGGCGTGACCTTCGGTTCACGTGGAATGTCGCGCCGTCGCTGCGCATGTCCTAGTGTTAGTGGTTGGTCCAACAAAAAATAAGACCAAACGATGCGATGAACTATAGCAAAGCTAGGAAATAGAAATGTTATGATAATGATGGTGATGATGATGATGATGATGATGGTGAAAGAAAAGCAATCATGTGTTGGAAAAACTAATACACCGACATGTTGTTTCCTCGCGGCAACAGCTTGGTCCGGGTCGGTAGATAAAGATTCTCGTCCCGATTGGTAACGATTGGCTGCTCTGCTGGATGTTGGCGGTGACTGGCGGCCACACGTCCAAACACATCCATCTTCCAGAACGAACACCTCCACGGAAGCTCGCGCTTCTCCCCGGCGAGAGGCTCGATTGCTGATGGACACTATCATTGATGCGCAATCAGGCTCAATTGCTGTGTCAATTGGGGTTTCGACGCGCTTCAGATCCTGCCCTTCGTGCGTGTCTGCTCCCATGGTCTGTTTCTATGTAGCTCCTGTTCCTGTGTTTCGCCGGGGGCTTGTTTAGAAATGTAGCTCTGTTATTGGTGGAGTGATTTGTTTGTTTGGGGTAGTGCAAATTGTTACTATCAGGTCGTTACTATCGCGTGTTCCGACCAGTCAAGGATTATTTGTAAACTCTAAGTCTAGCGTAAGAATCTGTCTGAGAATTGAAACCAGAGACGAAGAAACCGACCGCCCAATGAGAAACAGAAATTTCACATCCGAACACAAACTCGATTGTTCCCTAATGAATCGCTTATATTTGCTAATGCTACACTGTTTTGCCGCCTTTCTTATTAATTGGGAGGACGTCACTGTCTGGAAATCGTCATCCAGGCAGCTGTGCAAACTACGCCGACGTCACGCATTGTTTCGTCCTACAAGTTGCGATTGCACAACAGCTGTTTCAACATATGAGGTATTATTTCCAATTGGCGAGCAATATAACTTCTTTACACGCACCAAATCGTAGTTTGTGCCATTTGAATGGTTCAGCGGTTGGGAAATTCTTCATTAGTTTTCTGATTATCGGCTAGCGTTCGACGTACGCAGCCTTTATCAAATACAGCAACCCTGTCGACGGTGGTGAAGTTTATGGTGAGTGGTGAATAGAAAAAGGTCTTAGCCTTTTCGCTCGGTTTTAGTACAAACACCGAATATAATTTTCTTTTTAGTTTTATGTGTGGTTCGGTAACAAAAGTGTATGCTCGATGGTAGCAAAAAATATAAGAATGTATTAACAAATTACAATACACACTTGTTTTGTGCTAACGGTTATGATCATTTCATAAAACTGTGCTAAAACGACGTGTCAAACCGAGTGACAATCAAAGACTTCGCGGTAAATGGTAAAACTAGCGGGTACATTGTGTGTCATTTGACACTTTTGTAATAAACTTTGTAGATATATTTTTGCCACTTACTTTAGGAACATTTTCTGTTACTGCTAGTAATAATCAGATTGTTTTATGGTTATTTATTGAAATTATGGTTATTTGAAATTTTCGAAGCGTAAAAAATGATTACATTTATTAAGTAGTAGGTAATATGTATATTATCCTTCTGGGCGTCAATTAACACCCAAGTATACAGATAGGAAGTATTTTCATAGCCGGACGATGACTGTTAAGTCACATTTCTGTCTGACTTAAGTGACGCTTGCGCAAAGTCGTAGGAAACATACCGTCGTGGTGTGAGGAACGTACACATCTTTCCAGTCCTTTTTACGAGTAAAATCAAAAGTCGATTTCGCGGGCAAAACACGCGAAAAGCAATACATTTTCCCCCGCCTGTTACAAATGTAGTCCCACGGGGTGTATCCGTAGTTTACGCTTTCGGCTTACGTTCTTAGTTTTTTTTTATGTGTCTTCCCTAGCGAGCGGCCTTCGATTGGCGCAGGTCTGCTTGCTCGGACGTGCCGTGAGTCAGATTCAGTCGGTCTCAGTCAATGTGTGTTCAGCGTTCGTAGCTGATGATTTTGTCGAGGTGATAGCAAAGTGTTCCGTGCGGTTTTCGCGAGAAAGTTACATCAAGTTGTTACCCTACAGTGTCTGAAGCTCGAATCACTCGTGTTTGCATAATCTCGTGTTCATTCGATAAGTGAAACCCTTTCCTGTTCACACGAGAAGATATCTCGGTGAAAGTGATCAAATTTAGGCAAGTTTCATCACCTCCGAAGTTTGTGGTCTGCGCAAGACAGTATCCAGACATCACGAGTCGATCGTCGATCGGGCCCATTTCTTCTCGTTTCCAAATCGTGCGAATCTGCGCTCCAGGTGCTGCATTTCATTTACACTGGTAAGTATAGTTGTTGCAGGTGGCCTTAAGGCGATTTGCCTTGGCAAATTGCATAAGAAGTCAGTCTAGTCATTGTCAACGCGGTGCAATTATCGCGTGTTATCCATTATCAAACGCACTGGTCCTCAGGGGCGACCATGGTGTGTGCTCCATTCAGTGGTGGTATGCCGCAAAGCAAAAGTGCCCCGAAGCATAAATCTGGGATCGTCCCCCTGCAAAAGGGAAACGACTATCAACGTGGTGAACACACATGTGGAAACGGATCGGACGAAAAGCAAAATACACACACATACAAGCGCATGGACGCACAGAAATAGCTTGATTTCACGCACATAATCTCGCCACGTTACCCTTCAATGAAGCCGAAGCCATTCAACGTGTGCATGCCTGTCGGCCTGTCTGGCTCTGTGTGCCTTTGAACAGCCACGTTGGGTCATATATCTACCGTGGCGAGGATGTAAATTTACCGGTCGTGACGGAAATCCGACAAGTGCCGCCAGACACACCGGTTGTCAAGATGTTTCCATCGTCTGAATATTCTCATATGCTCCAGAAACATCGCGCACAGTGTGCCTTGGTTGCTCGGTTGAGTGGAAAGTTTTTAGCTCACAAGCAACCACACAACCACACACAAGCGCCCATGATCGGCCTACTGGGATCTGAAGATTTACGTCCGCTCCACGTGCGGACGGTCTAGTTTTTATTTTAAGTCCGTAAAACGAACGATTTTATTGAAGATGAAAGTGTTATCAGGCGATCTATAGTACGGGCAGATCACAGCAGTGAAAGCTTCATGTGTGATGATAATAATCTATCATTCAGCACGTTGAAAGCGATGAGTAAAGGGATTTAATTCCCGACTGATCATTAACTTTTAGAATTTTGGATAGAAAATTCTGTGGGAGGCTAAAAATTGTGATACTTCAATTTATTCTGAGGTAAAACGGTTTGAAATTGCTACTTGGCGAAGCAAATAAAACCTTGAATTAGCTTGTTCCAATGTTTTCAAATATGCTCCACCAATCAGCTTGATGTTGATTTCCATTCAATCAGATCCCAATCAATCCATTTAACGATCGTTACATCGACCGGCGCCCAATCACGTCGAGTAGATCGACGAAGCGCAATAATCGAAAAGACACCCAGGTTCGATCATCTCGGTCGATCGCGCCGATCACCTTG
>JXXA01010194.1:0-12644 GCA_000956255.1 Anopheles punctulatus | reverse complement strand
CCCCCTTTCGTGAAGTTGCACGAGGAAGTCATGGGAAGTAAACAAACCAACACGCGAGTACCTTGGAAAGGCAAACTGGTTAATGAAAAATGCATCGAGAACCACCGACGCAACTGCAACTTCAACTGGTGCAGGTTCGATGCGTTGACCGCGAAACCGATCGCGAACCCGTTTTGCAGTACGCCATTTCACACACGGCTTTGGCGGGACGGGCTCGAGAGCTATGATCGACATATTCGCAAACGCTTTGCAGAACCGAGACGCGCGTCTAAGTAAGGCACGTGCGTACTATGCAGTGACATTAGAGATCAACGCGCGCACTCGGGCGTCAACGTCAACAACAACAACGACAACGACAGCCAACGGCCGATCGCTCCGGCTATGATTAAAACCGGCGTGCTCAACCACCTTTATTTACACATTGTTCGAGAGCCGCTGTGAAGTAATCGGCTCGATTGAGAGGTGTCGTTTGTTGAGCGCAACGTAGTGGCACACAGCACACTTCGATCGTTCAGCTGCTAGGGTATTTCCTCGGCTTGAAATCTCCACGACCGGTACGTCGCCGGGTCGTTCGAGCGTTCAGCGGATCAAAGGTTGCCATGACACAATACATCCGGGGCCGTCTCGTTTGTCGTCATTTGCGGAAAGCTGTCATTTGCGGTGGACACTACGCTGTCGTGGGGCATTTAATAATAGCGCGATACAGGAGCAGGTTGGATGCGAAATATGTCGTTTGGTTTGGTTAACCTCTTTTTTTACGCTATTACGCTGCCCCCTGATTCTCTCACCGTTTGGCGTGTTTGGGAGTATGTAAATGCCTGCTCAGTGGAAAGACTTACCGTACGTGTGGACGCTTCGGCAGAAGTTTGTGACTTGCAGCTGACGTTGCGTTTCTATTTTTTTTTCTTCTGTTCACTTTTTGTCGCCGTACACTAACGCTCCAGCTGACCTCCGGGATCAGCTTGGGTCGGACACGCTTGGGTCGCTGATCGGTTTGCTGCAAAAGTGAGTGAAAACGGGGCGTATTTCCGGCATTAGAACAACGGGTGACACTTTGCTCGTACGATCGTACGATGAATCCGCAGTTAAACAGAACGGGGCACTGCAAGAAAACCCTAGAGCAAAGACATGGACATACTGTGCTTTCGGAAACAACTCGAAGTAACGCAGCATGGATGAGTGAAAGAGTTATTGCAAGATACAGCTCAGCTGTCAAGTGGTCTATGCTCTAGTTTCTTGCGTGCACCGCCGCATATCAATTAATTGCATCGCCGAGAATTGCGCACACTGTTCTTAATCCAATTACACATTACACAAACAAACGCCACTGTGGACGTTCGTAAGAGTCGTGAACTTCAACCGTCCGATGAGTGGCTGTGTTGGCGTGAGACGTTCCGGATCGTACATTCGTCACTAGATGACTGACGAATCTATTTATCGTGCCTGTAACGTTCCGGCTAACGTTCCTGATGGTTCTTCTTCGAACACCACGCAACGAAAATTTGCATAACTTCCATTTTCCATGAGTAACGCACACACACAAACATTTAGCCAGACGGTAGATCCCGATAATAGCCTGTGATAACTCTCCTTACGAGATTAGCAACGCCGGACAACACGCACCAAGACAACATGTGGCATGTGGCATGCATCAAAACAGTGTAGACATGCACGGAAGTGTTTTACTAACTCTTTAAGTTGTGTTTAACTCTCTTACTTAATCACACCAGTAATGTCACCGGAGTACCACGTGTTTTTAAAATCGATGCCGATGCCGCACGACACAATCATACACATACACGAAAAATGTGATGCAAAATCCTGACGCCTACGTAGAGGAATCTCACCGAAGGTCACGGTTTACTGGGAAAAATCCTTAGAAGAGTAAGTGAGAGAGAATACACACACACACACACATGCGCACACGCACAATACACCGTCATCGATGACGCATCCCGAACACGGTCGAACCGATTGTTTTGACAGATCGTACGCCATCGCATCGAAATGGTTGCCGTTGGCAACCGGATTCTCCCAGCCCCGGCGGCTGGAAGAAGCACCGACACAGGTGGCTGGTTCTGCGCAAAAGCACCAACGCCGCTGTGTTGGATGCTGGTGTGAAAAAAACAGCTGACTCGACGCGATGATCCAACGCCTAGGGAAACTCTCACGCTGGGGGCAGGGATTGCCAACGACTCCCTACCGGAACGGGCGCTACAAGACGTACGTCTCGGCAGTCAGACAACAGCTGCTCCAGGCTCTCCAGTACGGCACACTCTACGCTTTGCGACTGAAGCTGCCTGCCTCGGTGGCGTACCGATATATAACACTTGCACAGTTGGGCCGTTCTGCTGGCGAGTGAAAACATTCGGCGGCCGGAAACGTCGGAAGGGTGAGGGCGCGAATGTCGGCACGGTTGGGGTGGGCAGCAGCAGCAACAAATACAACAACAAAAAAGGGCAGATGATTGCCGATCCGTCTTTGTAGTGTGTGCGTTTCGCTTATTCCACGCCCCACTTTGGCCTCTGCGATGCACTTCCACTTTGACTCCGAGATTGCGCCCCGCCCGGCCCGGCTTCGCTTCTTCCCGGAAGTCGGGCAACAAAGCGGCAGGCGAGAGCCGGACTGATAATGTGCATACGCGGGGTTGCGCAAAATAGAACCGACCGATTTCACCCCGCGAGATGCACTTTTTTTTTGCTGCACCGTTCAATCACCCGTCGCTGCTCGATAATCTCGGCAATGATTCGCAGTAGGCGTACCCTACTGCCGGTGACGGTAGTTGGTAGCGGGAGTTGCGGATGTAAATTTTGCCACGATTAATTTCAAATTCACTATCTTGGGGTGGATAGCCGAAGCAGCTCGTTGCATGAACTATTTGTTGTTTGTTCTGAAGTTTCCGATAGCGCCGAAGAACGGATGAGTCATTAAGTTCTTTATCGTACTTCAGGTCCAGGGCACTGTTTTGAACAAAGGATTTTGTCACCACCCGATGACACAGCCGTAAGCAGCAAGAACTTTCTTGAAGGACAAAAGTAGCACAGCTAAATGTAAATCCAAGCACTTTCTACTGTTGAGCTGCGGAGCGGTTCAAATTTCAACAACGGCTAACCATGTGCGAGTCTCTTACGGTGCGTCGACAATGGCGTTTTAGACCCGACTCTAATTAGCTTCACTGAAGTACAACTTCAAAGTCACTTTCCCAAAACCGGCCATCTCTTTCGATGCTCGTAGCGCGTGGCGGTGGCAGAAATTGAGTAAAACCGCACTAACGCTCGCCTGTCTCTAATTACCAACAATGGTACCTTTTTCCTAGGTCGCTGCGAGACGGGCCGTTTCCTACAAGCGCGGTCGAAATGTTTGCTGCTACTGGCAGCGGCACGGCCAGCATGACAGCGCACGACCCGCGAGAAGAAGTCCAACACGGGTGGTAACCAGTGCACGTCAAACGGCCACGCACGCTGGAGTTCAACCTCGTGGTATTCAAATTTCAAAAAACACCCATGGCAACGCACGTGGCTAGAGCGGGAGGCCGGATCGGCCAGCGAAAGCGAGCGAGCGAGCGAGCGAGGAGTAATAACTTCGTGGATATCGCAGCACCGAGCTCTCCAAAGTCGTTGGCACATTGCAAACACCCCGTCCGTGCCCGCTTCTGCCGTGGGTTTGCAGTGCGTTTTGCGACAGTGCCCGACCACCGCCGAGATTCCATATTTATGACGAACCAGCTCCGGTGAAGGGTGACTGTTGCTAAACGGTGCGCGCCAATTCAATGCTTTTTATGTTGCGATGCTGGGGCATGATAGACAGGCCGGCCGGTACAGTCCGCCGGTCAGCAGTTGGTGGCTGGTGTTTGGAAAGATCATCTAAGTGCACGGGTAAACAACGCACACAGTGCGGTTGTAGCCAACACCTGTGCTCCCAGGTGTGGTCTATTCATACACTTCAAGACGATCTGGGCCCGGGCGCCTCAGCGGTATTTCTTGAAACGTGTGGTCGGAAGATTGCCGATTGCGTCATCTTTGTTTGATTCATAATTCTCTACCATCATCGTCGTGCGGCTGATGCTGCTGCTGCTTCAGCATACACTGCCCCGAATGTCGAATCATTACAATACAGTGATCGTTTCACGCAATGGCTCGTGAAATTGCCTGTGGCACGTGGATCAGGTAGGCCACACACAAATTAAGTACGTGCGCGAAAAAGCGAAAAACCTGCATGCACGCTACATTACAAACGCGTAAGTGTATGCTGTGAGAAACGGAAGTCTGGCTGGTAACATCCGAGCTAATGGAACTGATGATTTGACTTTCGGAAGGCAGTTGGAGCAGTTCCGCTAACGCGGAAGTTTCCACTGGAGAAGTTCAATGTGGCAAAAACAGGTAATATGGGTGGTTTAATTGGGATGCCAGTTGCGTTACTTCATCCGGTAGGGGCTGACGTAAGAATCTCTATACGAAGTTAGATTATATAGTTGGAGATTAAGAAGAAAAAAATTGAAACATACAAATTTCTTAGAAATAAATTCTCGAGCCGGTTCTACAATGTTAATGATAAAGTTAAACACATGATTCCCACGTCAAGCAAAGCTTCGCAAGCATGTGGTCCATCCGTCTTGATGCCGACAGTTCCGCCATTACCGCGAGCGGCACAAAGTACACTGGGGTGTTGGATGTTATCATTAATTTTAGGTTAATCAGATGCACTCGCGGTGCGCAGTTCAGCGCCACGGTTCAACGGCGGACATCAGTACACATTTGCGAACGCGGAAACAGGACGGTACAATCGATCGATGGGGTGTAAAATAAAAGCAGTGCTAATATCGTCACCCAGCCTGCTACGTTAGGAGATTGATACGAGGTTGATGAGCATCGTGATGAGCAAACCACGATGGGGAGCGTTCGAACAAACTGCGGTCAAAATAGTTTCGGTGACAGTTGTTAATAGGTTCAATCAAAAACTGCTTAGTAGAGATATTTTTTTGCTTCTGGTTTAGATAAATATCAAATAAAAGAGCGAAGCAGCGTAATTAAGTACACATAGTTTGAGATTTACGACCAGCTTTTCCCCAGCGTGTAACCCGATCGACGATGCACCATCTTAATCATCTATTCTCCTTCCACCCTAGCGATCGGATTAGATCATTCATTTGTTTTTTTTTCTTTGCTCAACGCGTGTGCACGCACATGTTCCGGTGCATGGCGGCAAATGAACGACCGATTGACTTCTGACTTGGAGCCGGGGTGGAGGGAAACGCAGTGACCGAGTGCAGGTGAATGGAGACAGCTAATTGTGCTCACAACAATATCGCGTCTCATTAGAGCGCCAACGCGCTCGCTTGAGTCTATAATCGGCACCGAGAAACAATGGGAGAAAAAGAACGCTAAAAGGGCACACAGGGCGCATCATCGCTAATTTCCCGGATATGAGTGCGGCCCGCTAAAGCTAGCCCTTGGAAGGTACGTTCACACTGCGGTTGAATACTGAACGCTACACACACACACACGTACACGCGTTCGGGTAGTGCTTAGTAAAAATATGTCTTTTCTTTATTTATTCAATTATTGTATGTGTCTTGCGGGTTTAGTTATTTCCTCATGAAAGGGGTAGCAATTGTTTAAATGTTTGTCTTTTTCCATTCCTTGCACATTTCATTTCCCATTTCTGTCTTTTTATTTGTGATAATGTGATTGAAAACCGCGCTTAAAAATGAAGCGAATTATTTGCGTATGTTTTGTCAGTACTAGGAATGAAGTGGGATGCTGTCTTAACGATCGTTATGGCAAACCTAGCATCATACAAAAGCTTGCAAAATGCTATGGCTAGGGAGCTGTTTGAGCAGTGACTAAAACATAAATGGAATACTTGCCGCGTGAACGCGGTATCAGTTGTGGATGAACGATTCGAACGATGGCATAACGTGGATGGGTTCCTTCGCGTGGCGGTGAGTAGTTATTAGCTAGAAGAAATTACAATTAATCAACAATATTTCAGCCTATTACGTGCCTAATTTTACGAGCTTCTATCTCTTCTCCATGTCTTTTTTTCATAGTGCGCTAAACTAATTACGCTTCATTGCACACAAACACACATGCGAACACATACAGGCAGTCCACAAACATTCGTTCCATTCATATCGCGCGCGCACATACACACACACACACAGCCAAAAGAACGCAAACATTCAATCCACACGTTCCTGTGAAAGGATCCTCCCGCCGGCTTATGTCTTCTCCCGGTGCCGTTTGAGCGATTTCGCCCTCAGGGGATCCCGGTTCCTGTATCAGTTCTTGGCGGCCCCGTTCGGGTTTGGTTTAATCTTCTCGTACATGAAATCCTGCATTACGTTCCGGCCGGGTGTGCGCAGCTTCCGCTGCACGAAGTGGAACTGATCGCGTGCGAACTCGTAAAGCTCGTTCTCCATCTGCCAAACGGCCGACTCCTTGATTTTGGCGACAGTTTCGGCCGCCGGTTCGACTTTGGATTTGGTTTTGCGCAGGTGCGACTTGTTAGACTTCTGAAAGTGCGCCACCGCACCGCGATAGAGCCGCGGCAGCGACAGTTCCAGCAGCTCGATGAATTCGTCCATCTCCTCGGTTAGCCCGACGAGGAAGTAATCGTTGACGAGGTTGCGTTTCGCCTGCTCGAGTGCCCAGCTACTGCCCGGGTTCCAACATTCGGCGTGATGGCCGCAGAAGAACGGAATCTGAAGCCACATGTTCGTCGGATCACAGTCGGGTTTCTGCCTGGCGACGCACTCGTCGAACGTCATTGTGTCGCCGGCCCGATGCCGCACCAGATACGGCCGATAGTCGTCCCCGTAGCGGAGAAAGTAGTAGTACGAAACCAGCCGATCCAGCGGCTGCCGAATGAGATTTATGTACATCGGCTTCGACGGCATACCGAACCTTATATGAAACAAAGTGAGTGGTAATAGGTTATATTTGCGATTTAAATCATCCACATCCATTCTTACTTAGAAAAATCTAGGAAAGCCATGTGTCCATGGTAGAAGGCAGGTTTCATGCTATCCCAGGCTGTTATGTTCCGAGCGAACTTGAGCTGAAAGAACCATGTACGAAGTGTACAACAATCATATTATTCAACCTATTGATCCTACAAACGCTCAAGCAAGCATACCTGATTTGGTAGCGATAGTACGTGCATGTTAGCGGTAATGTTAATGTGCAGTACGTGGAATGCATTTTTCTTGCACAGATCGTACGTGAGATTGACGAAGCTGGTGCTGCCGGTCTTCGGCACCCGGTTGTAGATTATCACAAATTGTTCATCATAGTTTCGGTACGTTGCAGCGTCGTCTAACTTTGCCGGAGCCGTTTGCCAGTGGTTCACGTTACTGTGTATCAGTTGCTCATTGTTGCCTGCAACATACAAAAAACGAAAAAAAAATCCGTCGCGTTAAAATGAACATCAAAACAGACAAAACAATCGCAATTACCTTCGCCGAAATGGATAGAGAGCTGCTTATCAGCGAGTATAACTTTGGTCGAAAACCAGTGGTATAGAAGGATGAACGCAAAACCGGCGGTAATTAATATCAGCAGAAAAAAGTATTTTGTTGTTATCATTTCCGCTTCTCGGTTCGGATGCTGCCCGTCTCGGTCCCGATCTTCTGCTGCCGCGCCCCGTGACGCCTCGCGAAGGGTTCTTCGGGGATGGCCAACAAGCCTTCGGATGAGTAGATTTTTTCGGTATTGGGAAACAATTACTTAGGAACGTATGTTTGAAGGATTAGTTAGTTTTGAAGGGGTTTTTTAACTGCTAGCACTGCACGGAAACGCATTTGCTGGGCACATCTTTCCTTTCCCAACTGATCAACAACATTCGGTGTGTGTGTGTATGTTTTTTTTATTTCTTGTGTCAAATAAAACGAAAACAAACGCTATGACATATGTCAGGTGCAACTTTCGAATCATTCAACTCCAAGGTATAAATCGAGCCCCTCCGAAAAGATAGAAGGCATCATACTTCTGCGAGGTTTTTGTTCTTCTTTGTGTGCTGCACTTCATCCAAAGAAGTTTGCATTTACTAAACCATGTAAGTAAAGCGTTGTTGCGCTTATTGCGTGCATTTTTAAATATTGTTGTGCTTTTTGTTGCTCCACAGATTCGAGGCTCCGCTGTGTTCGCAGAAAATCTCAACCGTACCCTTGCCAGACGGTACCTAACCTGCAAAAGTGACAAGTAAAACAGCTGCAAGCAGCAGGAGCAGAAGCACCCTTTTCTGAATTTGTTTCTTTTCGACCGAAAAAAACGCACACTTGAACCAAACAACGCACAGAATGGCCACCGTGATACGACTCAAGCGAAGAGTGGACGAAGATCCGCTAAATGCGTTCGTGTTGAATTGCAAGCGACAGCGCGTGAATGGAACCGCGATCGAGGAAGACTCGAACGCAAACGCGGACGCGGCGGGTTCCGCTGGAACGTCGACGATTCTTAAGTTTGCTGGTACTTTCACTCAGGTAAGTTGCAATCGGCCTCCCGATTTGGGGTTCGACTCGGAATGAAATCTAATTGCCACACGGTTACCCTTTAACGCATCACACAGGCAGAGGGGATTGCGTCGCACATACAAAACATACACAAAGATCAAGCGAAAGACGCAGTGTCGCGGGTACACCGACCGAACATAACCTCCCGGAACCGGTTGGCAACGAAACAGACCGCACAGAATAGTCGCTTCAAAATCGTCAACTGCACACGCTCGATATCGAATGTGGAAAACGAGCAGAGTGGCGTCGCCGGCAGCTCTATCGCGACGACGATTGTTGATGTGGAGCGGGACGTTGGCCGCCTGGACGATCCAACAGAAGCGCCACACATGCCGTCGTTGGCTGGTGTTACGCCGGACATTGTCCGTTCCGTGACGGACGACGGAGCAGCGAATCTGATTGACCAACTAGAACAGCACCAACAACTGCGTCCGGAGCAGCAGCAGCAGCAACTGCCATATTTTTACGAGAATGGCGTGCATTACGTGTACGACCTATACGTGGCGGACACAAGCCAGAATGCTACGCACATTCCCTACTTCACCGACAATCTGGATGATCTCAGGTTGGTGCTCATAGAAGACGCCTACTTTGCCTTCTATTCGTTCATTTGAATGGCCTGATGGGCGGTCGTCTAGGGAGTGGACAAAAAGCGAGGAAGCTAGGTGCCGGTAGCGTAGTGGAAAGGCTGCTATCCTTGGAAATAGGTTAACATTTGGTCCCTTCGCTCCCGTTTAATAATACTATTGCATTAGCTGTAAGGATTAGAACAAACAATTACAAACAAACCCGTACGTTATTCTCAGATAAATATATACTTTGAAACGAAGGGCCACGGCCGGTCAATTCTCTGGTCGCTGCGCCGCTTTGCCCAGTAATTTGTCCTGTGTGTGGTCTGATTTTTTCTCTGATTTTTATGCCGTTTTGTTTTGCCCAGTGATAATATTTGTTGTTCTCTCACTCTCTCTCTCGGTAGTGGGTCGTAGTGTCCTTGCATGGCCTCGAAGCACATTAAAACATTTCACACGTTTCAGCGTTATGGTGTGCGATGATCCACTGTACTCGTCCCACCGGTGGCTCGATTCGGACGATTCCAGCGACGCTGATTCGGAAGATTCAAATGCGGAAAACAATTGGCGCAACGACTACCCGGACGAGGAGGAAAATCAATACGCGGAGAGCGTCGGGGAGGAAGATATGGTGCGCGCGGTCGAGGATCTCGATTTGGGTACGATGAATTATTTTCGTCTGGAAGGTCGTTGCAGTTGTTTAAAAATTGTTTTTTTATTTTACAGATGGCGAAAGGGAACTGTCCTCGGATGAAGATTACGTGCGGTACGATAGCGGGGAGGATGGATTCGCCTATCCACGGGACGACGGTGTGCTGTATACGGACGAGGAAGACGATACGGACAGTGAAACCGAGGGCGTCGATCGCGACGATGTGCGGCGATACGGTACGGCATACGCTCGATACAAGGCACGGATACTGAGGGAGGAAAAACTTGGCCATACAGAAAGCACCAGTTCCAGCTCGGAGGAAAACTTTGATTTGTACGATTAAATGCGAGGAAGAAGACAACTTAGAGAGTACGGGTTTTTTCCAGTAAATTTGTGTCTATGAAGGAATAAAAAAAACAATCGTCTTAATTTCATTCATATTTAAAAAGAAAAAACGTGAGATGAGCGTTGTTTTTTTTTTATTAACATGGGGAATTTACACCGGCGTGAGATCCAGTCACTCACTCAATTTGCACTCACGCGTAGTTCTAAAAATAGATGGCAGCATGCTTTGATTATGGTCACTCAACATGCTTTTGTATAGATTTTGTTGCCACTCACGTGGGATACTTGATGTCTCTAAACACAGCATGAGCGTGACACCGCCTTTTGAACCAGTGTGAGTTCAAATCTCGAAACAGAGGTGAAAGAATGTTGAAATTTTAAAAGCGAGAATGCTCCTTTCTCAGCCTTGTGAATAATAGTGTTCAATTTGTAATCGATCGAGATTACTTGTTGGTCAACCACAAGGCAAATTAAACCGATGACACTATCCACATGAGAAGAATAAATAATTAAGCTTTTCATACTAAACGGTCTCGGACATCTTTTGGTGAGAAAGACACAGAGAAGAAGGAGATAAAAGAATCAAAGGCTTTTTTATTTATTTATATATACAGCAGCATTATTAGAATAGTGTCTACTGTAAATTGTCCAAAATTTCAAATGAAAACTTATTAATATATGGCTTCCTTTCAATAGTTTTTTTTGTTAGAATATGTAAATGAAGTAACTATTAAAAATATGTTTCTATGGTTCCATTAAAATCGGCTCATAAAGATGTTGCTCCCTGCCCTTCGTAAAATACTAAACCCAAACTTGAAAGAAAACCAAAAAAAAAAACACGATACTTTACGAGAAGATTCGGATGTACTTTCTGCCTCCAACAAGTACAATGCAGTACAGTTTTATTGTATGGATGTATTTTTTCTTTAAGTTTTATTCCCATTATTATTGTTATATTCATTAACGTTTATTACAGATCGTTCACGGCCACCGTCACGCAATTCGGCTCCCGTTCCCTCCCGCTCCCTCACACTGCATCCTGCATGCGGCCACTACAGTTCAATAAATAATTTATTGTCATTTGCTTCTAAGGTTTTCGTTTTAGCTCCACGCTTCGTTCGTCAATTGCGATGCCAGTGCATATTAGTCGCTCCGGTTATCCGTTTTGTTTTATTTCATTTCACCGTTCTCACGCTTCGCTTATGTTGCATTCAGTGCTGCACGCTCGCGTTTCTAGTTGACTCTACGAATTTATCTGATTGAATTCACATCACATAGATTGCATCGCCCTCACGGCGTGGATGAGAACATGATCGTACCAGCGGGTTTTAAGATTTATTCTTCTTTTTCTCATGCTTCCGCGAAAAGCGCCTGATCGGAAAAGTTACACAAAAGGGACGCGTACGGTTGTGTGGGGTGAATAGACGTTTACATCACTTTATTTTACATCTCTCCTCCCGGTACTACGCTATTCGCTATGGCTATGGCTGACTGATTGTGGCTCCACCGGGCGTGGATCGGCCGTTTATTAGAGTTATGGCTGCTTGGTTTTCATTTCTCTCTCTCTTTCTCTCTCCACCCCCCGCCCTCTGGCTTTGGGAAGTTGAAATTCATCGCTTTGAGAAAAACACCCCAATGGGAAAGGAAGTACACGCTTAGCCTCATCTTTCGCCGCGTGCGATCCCCGCCCGCTTTCCCCGAGCTTTACCAAGCGACCAAGGATTACATTCGAGCTAGAGCACACTACACACTACAAACGACTACAGCAGACGACTACGATGACGCGATTATGTGGAATTGATATCGGTGTAACCGGGCCTATACGCTACGTAATTGGTAAGGAAAGAGTGCGCGCGCGCGTGTGTGAGTGTCACTGCTCGATCGACTCCTTCCGGTCGCACACGTGTGTCGCAGGCTAAAATTGGCACCCGGCCAGAGAAACGGTCAACGGTTCAGTGCATGCGCGAGTGAACGAGCGAAGTCAAGCTACTATAGAAATCATACGCACGTTGCTTACATATGTATATAAACAAAACACACCCAGCGCGCTTACTAGCTCCTAGTGGTAGTTGTTTTAAAAAAGAAAAAAAAGCAAAAAAAACACAAAACGATAAACACTTTGGTAAACTCAGGCTTTTTAACGTAAGCTACTCTCGATGACCAGACACCGCCAGACAGAAGCACCGATCGTGCCCTCAAGCGCTCCTGCTTTGCTAGTTGATTATCCTTTCAAACACACGCACACACACGCACACACGCGTACATACAGATGCATACATACAAAGACTTATTTTTATTTCCTGGGAAATGGTTCATTCCTTAAAGGAACCGTCGTGATTCTTCCCCCTTCCCCCGACTGCGTTACCTAAACCGTATACACATGATAATGCTCGTGATCGTCGTTTCGGGACGATCGCTCCTCAGACGGACGTTTCCGTGGCGCGGTTGACGGCAACGGTGACGACGGCGGGGCTGGTGGCGCCCCCGGTGGCCGCCCGGTTCGGTGAAGCGGACGCACTGCGCCGTCCCACGCTGGTGACGGTGCTGGGAATGGTGGAACCGGTGG
>JXXA01010190.1:0-17471 GCA_000956255.1 Anopheles punctulatus | reverse complement strand
GAAGAAATTGATTTGTATATTTGAATGCGGGGCTTTGCAAGTGTAAGAATAAAGAACGAATAAAGAAGGTTGTACAAAGGGCTGTGAAAGGGCTCTGTATTTAAAGGATTTTTTTACGTTTATCTTTTACATCAACACTTGATTTCAATATAATTTTCTTGTTTTTGCATGAATATTTTCCAAAATCACTTTTTTTTAAATGTCGATTCGAATAAAATTGTGCCATATTCATCCTTGAATGCCTGGGAATGTCATGGAAATCGTTTTGCACGTAGTTAAATTGAAAATATAATTCAAAAAGCTGCAAGTTCATATTTTCTATGTAAACTATCCTCAGATTTCAATATTTTGGCTACATATCTGTTTTGAAACATGGTAATGGCATATGGTATTTATTAGGAACGGGTTGACCGTATGGCTTATAGTTAGTTTCGATTTGCGATCTGTCGGTGCAATATGTACAAATATTCAAGTGGCAATTCCCTCGGAGAACTTTTGTATAGAAGGCTTTTTCACATGCAGACAAAACAACAAGTTAATAGAAAAGTCTGCAGGCTAGAGCTTCAAATCAGATCGTCTGGAACGCTCAAACCGAGCAGTTATGTTCTGATCTATTTTCGCCGAACCCAGGTTAGCATTAAGCTCTTTAGCCTTTTAGGTTCGTTTGTATACAAATTCCATACACATTTTATACAAATAATGGGTAACACAATGCCTTCTTCGTTGTACAGGAAAGTGTAAAAGGGACTTTACGAGGGAGACATCCAGCCAAAAAACAGTTCCCATCGATTTCATCAACTAACTCGGTGATTGTGCTTATTGCTTATTGTAACAAAAAAACTTTTTTGCCTGATTTAAGTTCGATTGAACTCAGCACCTCAGCACAAAATGTTTCATATAAAAAGGAAACCGTCCTGCTTTCTTTTCCACGAATCCTTGACCCGCCCAAACCACATTCCACACGGGATCAGGTGCGACCTGTTCCTGGTCCTGTGCGGAACATCAACCTGCCACTCGCACTGCTCCACATTTGCAATCCAACGAGTCCTTCCAACGACCGTTCGCCAAAATGGCCACCGTCTCGTAACGCCCGAAATCAGAAGGTGCCACCTAACGGTACACCGGCAAGTTCTATCGTCTAATCCGCTTATGACGTTTCGATTCCCGACTACCCGAGCCACCGGGCAACCTGCCAGCGGAGACCAAGAACGCCATCGCCAACGAGCAGCTTCAGTGTTCGGTTGAAGTTCGCAGTGACGCTCCCGCGTATGCGTAGCACGTCTGCGGTTTGCACGCACATTTGGCCCAATTTTAAATTACTTTGCTGCCCCGCACATTCGGACCCTCGCTTCCTCCCGTTTCCCACAAAGGGAGAGTTCCCTACTCCATACTCCCTCGTCATGATTTCGTCGATCTGGTTTGTCTGACCGCAATTTTTTAACCCGATACGTCAAAAAGATCATCATCAAACAGCGCTCGATCAGCGGATTGACAGTTTGACAGGTGAACTTGAGAGTTGTGCTTGTTGTGCTTGCTAATTTCGTTGCCGTGTTTTGGTTGCAGCTCCGCGGATGGGTGGGACGGTTTTCCTACAATGTTGTGAACATTTTCATCAATGTGGTGCGTGTGAAATTATATAAAATATTATGAACTGTTTTAAAGTTCTCATTCAAAATTTCAAAAATATGCAATCAAAATTATTTAAATGACTTCACTCAAATAACGTTCTACCTTGAACTCGTTCGACAATAAATAAAATTTAACATGCATGCTGTGAGACTTTATACAAACAAAATTGTTGTATTTGAATTTGTTTGTAATTTGCATCCTATTATTATTTTTAAGTGTTTTTTTTTTTAATTTTTTAATATTGTTTAATTAAATTAATTTTTTAATATTGATAATCATAATCTTTACCTAGTACTCAATTCTAACAAAATCACCGGAAGATTGATCGGATTACCGAAAAAAAGCTCATTGCGGCTTCAGACAAAAGTTCTACAGCTTCTAAAAACATTATTACTTTTCTTATTACTTGTTTTTATTTAAACTTATTTAAGAATTATGTTTGAAGCAACTTTTTAGTTAATCTTTGATTTTATAAAAAATACTCTCAAAAACTTTTCACCATTCCCTACGCACTCTGTCTCCGTCCGAACCAATTATCATTCATCGACGGTTGATCGACGGCTCTCCGAACCCATTCCGAAGCGCCTTCCACAGCCCTCGAAAAGAACACAACCCCATCCAGAACGAACGCGACAACTTCCAAGCGCGCCCGATGTAGGTCACGTCGGCAAACCATTTTTGGTGCCTTCCTTGCTCCATCGAACGCGACGGTTTCGAGGGCCCCTTGCCCGACGGAACGCAATCTTTGCAATCAATTCGTTCGCGACGGGCCAGCCCGCCAAAACGCATGTGTAACGCAACATTTATGTACAATTTCCCTGCCGAAAGCGATCAAGCCGATCATCGTCGGCATGCGTGCCTGGCCGCCTGCCTGCCCGACTGCCGGCGGGTCGACGATTGGCACGATTTATTATTACATTTTTTCTCTCTCCGGTTCCAAAGGTTCAATTCGGCATTTTTGTTTCATTTTTTTTGTTGTTGTAATTTTTGGTTTTAGTGTTTACCGCCAAACCTGTTTGCTGTGGTTGGTTCCAATTGAATCGGTTAGCCGGCAGGTGAATTAGTGGCAGGTTGAGCACCCCGTTTATCCCGTTGTTTTGCTTATGTGAGCCAGTAGATTTTTCTGGAGAGGAAAAATAAGATTTTTCTACTAATTTGTACTCAATTTTTCGCTAAACAAAGATTGTGTTGAGACGAATTGAGTTGAGAAATAATTTTCAGCATTAATTTATACATTGAATGAAACATATGGTTTTTTTAAGCCATTTATCACAAACAAATAAGTCAATTATTTAACAAATTACAAACATGATAGAGCTATTCTATATTTGAACCTGAAAATCTTTGCTAGGAGCAAAATATAAATCAATAAAGCACAGTTCATTAGCGCTCCGTTTCGGACGATGGTTGACCCACTTCCTGTGAATGTTCGGAAAAGTCCGAGCATTCGACCACTTCCAAAACATGACAAACTTCTAAGCAACCTTTTTTTTAAGATTCGATTTTTAAACCATTCAGCCACTGTTGGTGCTGAGGACGGAAGCGGGTACGCTAATAGTAAAACCATCCACCGGGTCGCAGCCACCGGAATGGGAGCAGCAAAGTGAAGCTAACAACGGGGAAGAAAAGAAGTGCTAATTCTCTTTCGTCCACCAGCCACCATCGCTCCCTGGCCACTGCCATAAATCACCGGCCGAGAATGGGAAGGCAAATCTCGCCGAAATCGAAAAGAAAACGCCTTTAGGAAATCCTAAACCACTCAAGGTGGGCCGATTTTGATCGCCGCGATTCCACGGTTACTGTCCGTGCCGCGATCGCGCATCCCAACGATTCTGCTGACCTACTTCCGAACTCCGGGAGTGTTTGTGGCGAGGGTCTTTACCACTACCTGCTCGGCATCACTACGCTGCTGCTGCGGTTGACAAGGCAGCGAGGCAGTGTGTGCGATGGAGAGTGAATGAAAGAAAGAGAGAGAGAGAGAGAGAGAGAGAGAGAGCGCGCACGGGAGAAATGGATAGGAAAAAAGTAAAACTTATTTCGCAACCGAAATCTTGCCAGCAAATTTCACTAATCAGTAGAATAAACCTCGCGCTGTGGGTTCCCCGCTGGGTAGCCTATTTACGGGTTCGAGCTCGCGGTACAGAGATTCCGTGTTTTTGGAGGAATCTGGTTCGAATACTCAAGCCCACCGGCTGACGTAATAGAGATGGAAAGTTTATGGGAGGTTCTTAGTCATGCCAATCCTGACGGATACGCATCATTTGTCATCAAAAAGAGACCTTAGATACTAAAAGAGTCTGGCTTTTAGATGATTATTTTATAAATAAATATATGATGCAGACATTAAGTATCATACTAAGAAAATAAAAATAATGTTTTAATTGTTTGCTCAAGTTCACTAAGATTCCTAAACCTGGAATGTTTTTTTGTTAGTTTATTGAAACATATTTTGAAGGAAAATAATCTTAAATAAAATAAATAAAACTGTTGTGTAGATGTTTCCATCTATCATTTATCAAACTGAAGTATATGAACAGGTGTATTAAAAAATTATTTATAACCTCTTGAATGTATTTTATACCAATATATACTGCTATATATACTGTTTTCATGATTATTATTAAACAATGCATTACATATTAAAATGAAATGTTTAAATAAAAAAAGTTTTGTTGTTGTTTAGTTTTCTTTATTGTTTAGTATTGTTTAGTTTTCTTTATTTTTAATAACAAAAAATGCTTGTGATATCATTTACAACAATATTGTCACGATAACTGATCGAGTCACAACACGTAATGTATGAAAATGTTTCGACCGTATCTCATAACGAATCCCATTCACATGCAATGTTGTCATTTAATATTTCGTCTTCTGTTTCCGGCTTCAGATCATCGGAAACGTGTAGAAGAATCGCTGGATCGCAGCATTTTTCCGCACCGTGTCTTCCGTCAGCGCTCCAGCCACAGCTCCATTTATTGTCCTCTCTCACTCTTGTTGTTTTGCTGGCTTCCTCACTCCATCTTACGATGTTGGAAAAAGTTGGTCACGAAATCGCAAGTGACCCACTTTGCCCGCGCATGCGCGACTGCACCGCATGTCCGGATTCCGTCTGCAGCATGATCTTCACCGACCAGAGACGGTGGAAAGCAACATGCGGGCCAACACAAGCGCACGGCCACAAGTGCACCCCAGGAGTGTGTGTGTGTGTTAGTGTGTGAGTTTACCTATCAGACGGCCGCAGCATGCAGAAACCCAGTGGAAAACGACGCTGACAACGCACATGCATCTTTTCCTTCGTTCCCTGTCGCCAGACGAATCGATGGCCAAAGGGGGATAGCCAGTTGCGATGGCTTCATTTGGCATCCGTCTGCAGTCTGCGGCAGCTGAGATGCAATGCTTCATCGCCCCAACAACTACATCGTTAGGTGAGCCTGCATAAATTTTCCTCCCCCTCCGAAACTCGGTTGCGGAATGGTGCGACGGATGGAAAAGCTGCAGACGAACAACACCACACGAACTAGCACCAGCGACCAACGACATGATTTTGGGGAAAAATACAAACCTCTCACACACACGTGCGCGTGTCTGCAAAGCATCTGCCATTATCGACGGGAAACCTTAACAACACCAGCAACACGAGAGCTATACCCAGCTTCTTGGCCGCGAGCGTGGTAAATTTCTCGCGTCTTGCTTACACTCACTAGCGCCGCAGTTGGATAGGAAACAAGACTGCGAACCAGCAAAGCGGTGAATCTTTCCACCGGTATCATATTTGCGAACGAACGATTCATCAAAGCAACCGTGCCGTTTGTTTCTTTCTTCGCGCGCTCGCCGGTAGACCCCATTTTTCCACTCCAATTCCTATGCACCGTGCGCGTATCCAGATGCAAGTGCGATACGACGATCAACGCCGCTGCACGTGTGCGCCGTTTTTTCAAACAACCCGCGCACTGATGATGAGGGTTAACGAGCAATACGCCTGAAGGTATGCAATCAGCGTGGCATTGCAGTTTTCGTCAACGAATTTGAAGCGTGGTGCAAATTCTTTTTGTTTTTGTTGCTGTTTTCTGCTTTTCGTAGCATTTACAATGCGATGGAGGGTTTTGGATAATTTAGACTGTTTATTTTACATCTTTTTGGTAAGTTGAGTACACAAAAATATTTAAAAACCATTCCTACGTACTGTAATGCTAAAAAATGCAATGTCTGGTTGGAATCTGGCTGCATTCATTCCCTGCCGCAACCGCCGTAGCTCACTGTGGTTCACGCACCTTTAAGAAGCCAATAAAAGATTTTAGATAATTCTGCATAGCTTTACCGTTTTACACGCACGTATACAACGTTTATTATAAAACACAAACATAAAGCGTTTTTCTTTAAATAAAATAAACCTCTGTTATAAATTGCAGACTATTCTCACGCGTGTCTACAAGCACAATTATAGCAACACTCACTTTTACAGCCACTCTACACACTGTACAATGAACATTTTCGGGAGAACTCCTTCCCGCGTGCATTTCACAAGCATATGCAACGTGAAAACAATAACCCTTGACCCGTATATTGCACCTCGGAAACCAGTGGCAACCCGTCGCAACCATCTCACGAATAGTATCGCCGTACCTCATCCAGCAACCGCTCGATCGAGCTTTCGTCGATCGCAATAAATCGTTTCGAGTTGCGGCTGAAGAAGTAAATGTCGCCCGTGTAGATATCGAACCAGAGCGCGTGGATGTGCAGATCGTGCGATTCGAGCCGGCGCTTCAGGAACCCGTACGACGCGATGTTCTCGATCTGTTGCAGCGTGTTCACCTGCGACAGCTTGTCCTCGATCGCAAAGTTGTTCTCCGGATCGATGTACGCGACGAACTTGCGGAGCGGCGTCTCGGACGAGAAGATCAGCGGCTTGTCCAGTCCGATCTCCTTTAGGTTTTGGAATTTATCCAAGCTCGTATTTGCGTGCTCGCACAACCACGCCCGCAGCGGCGAGATGCGACGATTTTTCTGCCACGACAAACGGAGAGTAAAGTTTAAGAAAAGAAACGTTTCAGCACATTTTTGATGAAACGCCACCTACCAGTGAGGAAAATTCCGGATCCTTTAGCTGGTACAGCAGATTCATCGCTTTGCAGTCGCTGTGACCGCAGACGATGATGTGTTTGATGTTGTTCACGACACAGCCCAACTCAAGGGCGGCCGGTTCGCAGCTGAAGTACTCATCCTGGAAGTGTTCGGCGTGCGGTACGAGATTCCCGGCATTTCGAACCACGAACATATCGCCAACGTGCGTCTCCGTGAAACGCGTCGGTATCATCCGACTGTCCATGCAGGTGAAAAAGACGGCTTTCGGCTACAACATTGAAGAAACAAACGTCGACAACTATTAAACTACT
The DNA here is from genome assembly GCA_000956255.1 of Anopheles punctulatus. Classification (NCBI taxonomy): domain Eukaryota; kingdom Metazoa; phylum Arthropoda; class Insecta; order Diptera; family Culicidae; genus Anopheles; species Anopheles punctulatus. Next base: position 10,449 of record JXXA01010190.1, on the reverse strand, counting down.
GATATGCAATAAAAACAAAAAAAAAAACAAAATAAAACGCTCTTACCTGCGGATTATCACGAACTTTGCGGAACTCTTGTACCATTTGTTCCCGGGTAGTGTGCCGGTAACGCATAACGCCCCGCAGTATCCGCTCCATGACTCACACCGCCAAAAACGGACGCGATGCTTACGGAATGTCACAAAGTCTGTTCCAAAGATCGCCTTATCGATCGTGGCCGGGACGCTGCACCGCTTGGAAACACACTTTAACACGCAGCAATGTTGATCAGGTCACCGGGAAGTGGATAGCATCGTTTCCCCAACCTGTTAGCAGCAATTACCTTGCACAATTACAAAACATAACAATTAACATAAAATTCTGTTGGCAAACAATCCGCCGGCCACAAACGATAGGCAACAAACTGCATTCGGATAATTTATCGTGGCATTTTTCCTGCCCTATTATGCCTGAAGCCCGTCTTGCGACCGATGACTTCACTCGTTCGATCAATTAATTGGGGGAAAAAATAGCGAAAACCATAAACAGACGATCTTTCGATCGCGACCTCACCACGACACGTCTACAGAATGCTCCAAAACAACACACACGCACACAACGCTCTTCCGCTGGCAATAAACCATCCCCAAGTAAACAAACACGCGACAGTGTGCGTATGCTTTGGCGCGCGTGCGACCGAGCGCACGCATACATTCGCTCGCACGTGGCGACCTCCGTTGTGCAGCCCCATCATCGGTGGAACTCGACACTATCTCTTTCTTCTGTATTCGTTCCTAAAGCATGATGAAACGGCTAGTATGGGGCTAACAGAGCGAAGGTCGCCACTCTCGATTTCGTGCGTAAAACGTACGACGATTGATTTCACTTATGAGCTGACAAACTGGAGCATTTTGGCACGGTCCTCAGATAGTTGACACAAACCACACAGAACGATACGCTAACAACACGACGAAACCTATGCCAAAATAACGTAAACGCACGAAACAATAATAACAAATGCATCGCCTTTCTTCTGTGCTATTTTGTAACATGATTTTTGTTTTATAACTTATTCAAAACGGTCACTTTTGCTACCCAAACGAACTCAGAAAGTTGTACAATAGTTTGCACTGCAAGAACTGCGAAACAAACTATTTTTCACGCTCGCTGCCGTCTGCGAAGTCGCACCGACAATCCGGCACTAACTGTTGCGGTAGTCGGAATAACACGCTGATAAGATTTGATACCATCGCTAACCGTTTCTCACTGGGTCAGCCTTCCTGAAGCTTCACCCCTTCCGGCATGATGTGCTTTGATTGCACGGAAAGAGAAGGAAAAGGAAAATAACAACTTCAGCCACCCGACGCGCATGCATTTCTTCGTCATCACCCCATCAGCTGATTTGCTGAGTCCCCCATTCCCTGCATCGTAGAATGCAGTACGCAAGGAGAGTCCTTTTCGGCGGGTCATACGAATGACTCACCCGACGTGCATGCAGCCTTACGCATAACATTCGATTAATCTTCCGCATCTCCGAGCATTTTTTCACAGTAAATTTCGTACTATTTGTTTCTGCAAAGAAAATCATCAAGGAGGCGTTGTTGAAAATGAAGCCATTCGCGTTTTGCGCCCACCAGCGTGTGATGAAGCCCCAGAAGATAGCATCTCGCAATATTTACAGTGTATAGAAAAACCATTTATTGTATCTTTGCAGCTTTATTTATATCTCTTCTGCAGTTTGGCTTTATGTTCACGCTTTACTCTCCCCTCCCTGGCTGCCCGGTCCGTTTTGTATCCTATAACTATTTATAACATTTACTGGATCGCTTTGACTGAGTCTCGTGTCCAGCCATGCAACACACTGTAGTGTCACTTAACTACGTTCGTTTGTTCGTGTCACTTTTTCTCTTACTTAGCTTCCGTTGCTCACCGCATCACTTTTCACTTCCATTACGTTCACCAGGCTGTGCTCGATAGAACAACATGGAAAGCGAGAGAGAGAGAGAGGTGTTTGGTCCATGGGTGGGTGACGTGAGTTTAGGCGTTCTGGGTCTTTTTTGGAAGGCGAATGGAACGAGCGTAATAACTGTGTAAATAACAATCATTCTTACACGACTCAACAGGCGCCTTTCACATCTCACATCTGCGCCTTTCAGTGAGCTAGGCAAAACCGATTGATTAAGGCGTTCGTTGTTGAAGCTATAAGGCGGTAAAGACCATACGCAATAAAAAAAAAAACGATGGGCTCATTTGTATTAATTGAAAGTATTTTTTTTAACACACGCACGTACAATATTTCTCCGACTAATATTGCATTAACAAGCTTAAAAGAGGAACAAAATATTCAACAACAAAAAAACGATGGAACATCCTGCCAGGCGGGTGCGGCCGCGCAGACTGTAGAACGGGAATGAGGAGAGGATAAAATCAAAACGAAAAACAACCCGCAGCCGCGATAATAGAGAATTCACCAGAGTTTGACTTAGTTACGCGAGTTTGCTCTTCCAATCTGACCGACACGACGAACGTTTTTGCTTGAGGTTTCCTCTGCCGACATTCATAGGAAGGCTACACAGGCAGGCTGGAAGATCACGTCCTTAACAGTACCTCTTAGCTTACCGGAAGTAGTAGTACTTCTTCCGGTACAGGTATCAGTGATAGGCGTTCGTTGTGGTGTTGTGATGATACGATTGATATTGCGTTAAATGGTGCGCCTGTTGCTGTTGTTGGTGTAGTTGGTGCTGCTGTTGTTGCTGCTGCTGTTGCCCGCCGTACTGGTGATAGCCTCCACCACTTCCAGCGTAATGGTTCGGATGTGTTGCTCCATTTACCATCCCGTGTCCACCGTGGCTAATGGTGGCATGATGCAGGTGATGGTTGTTGGCCATGCTGCTGTTGCTGTTCGGGTTCTCCAGCTCCTCGAAGTACTTGCGCGCGTTACGGATGTTGATCAGCGTCGCCTCGGACGGGATGGACGGGTCGGACATGACCACCATCACGTACGTGTTGCTTGTGAACGTGTCGATAAACGCCGCGAACACGCTGTTTCGCACCTCCATCGACGAGAACTTGGCACCCAGCTTCGAGCAGGACAGCTTGAACTGTTTGATAATGTTCGACACCTTCTCGAACCGGTGGCTGTCCCGGTGCTGCTTGCGCTGACAGTGTGAAATCACCAGAAAAGTGGCCCGCTCGAACAGCAGCACTTCATCCGCGTCCACTACATTCGCGAAATAGTTAAGCGAGTGCTCGAGCGCCTTCACATTCGGTATCAGCTGGTAGACGATACTACTCCACGCCCGATACAGCGTTTCGTCCCAGATGCTCGTCCGGAACGCCGTACACTCGAGCGGGCGCGAGCAGCGTTTAAGATCCTCTTCGCGCTCCTTGAAGATAATGTCGCGCTGCTCCTCCGCCACCAGATCCATCTTGTGCACGAGGCAGAAGATTTTCGCATTCGGTGAGTTCATCAGCAGCGCTTCGAGGCAGGACTGATAGTAGTGCATGTCCTTGTCCAGCTCGCGGCTCTCCACATCGAACACGTATATGAGAACCTCCACATTGCGGAAAATGTTGTCTTTCTGGGAGGCGAAGTACTGCTCCATGAACGATTCCTGCCCCCCGCAGTCCCATAAGTTCAGCACGAGATTACCGAGGAAACGTACGTGTGAATGTTCGACGTCGACTGTATAAGAGCAATGTAAAAGTGTGTAAATTGCTTGGTCTACTCTACGACACGAGCAGCTCCATACTCACTTGTGGCTCCCAGCCTTCGCGTATCCCTGGCAATGTAGTTGGCAAAGATGATCGACCGCATACTGGTCTTGCCAGATCCGCTCTTTCCCATCAGAAGTACCTACATTCGGGATAGAACAAAATTAGTTCGAGTGAATCATTCTACTCCACCTATCAGCCAGTGTTTCCTGAAGGACTTCTTGTTATGATGATCAGAAAACAATAGTACAAACCTTTTTCTTCATTGTGTCTGGCGTTTCGGCTATTACGATGCACGGAATAGTAAATAATTGCACAACGCAGATAGAGTCACGCTCGGTAGAAGGCGAACCAGTATAAAATTAAATGTACACAGAAATACGCACTATTCTGACGGGAAAATGATTAGCTCACTTGTGCAGCGATACGAGATCGCAGCACGGGATATTATGATCCTTTCTAAGGATGCTATATTGGTTGCGCTGTTTCGGTGTTCGCAAGTATATAAAACTGTTTTAGAATGTTCTTTTAATGCTTTTCGTTATCTTTCTGTACACTTTTTGTAATTAAATATTGGTGATAAGAATACGCGAGCACTTCGTTGTCTTTGCAAGTGAGTATACAGTGAAACATCGACTAGCCGATGTCGAGAATTAACCGTGAATTTATAAATGATGGCTGAACGACGGTTTTCACTTACCAGAAAATAAAGCTTGCAGGGTTTTCTTGTACTGTTTGATATTCTTTTTTAGCTCCGTTCCTTTCTGATTTTCGAGCGTTCCGTTTCGGAATGCGATTTTGCATTTTGTTTTCCACCCATTTCGACTGTCTGGGAATCATTAGATCTAAATCTTTCGTGTAGACGATGCTCCATTTTAGTTGTATGCATACGTCAACACATGTACACAAGATTGACAGCATCCCTTTGTTTTGATTGTACTCAGTGATGTACTGTTGAGATAAAACTTGCAAAGTCTACACAAAAAATGTTTCATGTTTTGATCAACATTTTCAAATAATAGCGTTATAATCCATTACAAAACCCGAAGCTATTTAATTGATGTCCTTCTGGGCATTGTCGCACAATAAGTTTCGGAAAAAATTAAATACAATTTCCAACACAAGTTCTCAACTTCTGTTCTATGTAATAAGTCCATTTTGAGAATTTTATGAGTAGGAGTGTTCAACAAGAATAAGATTACAAAATATGTCGAAATTTAAAACATAAAATAATTTCCTTTGCATTTATGCAAATTTATTAGTTTGAATGAATGATACAAATTTGAAGCCTATTCAATACTACTACACACCGATATAAAGCTAAAGCTGAAGATCATAACTTATTTACATAACAAGCGTTTGGGTAAAGATCTTACATTTTTTTACGACTACTATAGAAACAAATGTTCAACAATTCTCCAAATAATTTAGTTAAGAAACCATGAAATCATGAGAAATGTAATTAAATTTCAATTAATGTGACTCATGCTTAGGCCTATACTCTGGGTGTTCATAGAAACCTACATACGAGAACGTTCAACTATTACGCTATTGGATCAAGACGAAATCCTTCAACTGTGGTGAGATTAACAAGTCAATGTCCAGCTGCAACGTTCAAATTCGATAACTTTCTGCCCCCAATTCCAGATTAGATACGGCACTACCTTATCGACGTTGAATTCGGTTCCGCTGCCGGAAAAGCAGTCCCGACCCCGACAATATCGAGGCACCTGTATAGAGATAAGGTTTTTATTGTAGAGCAATTGTTTTGACACGACAGGTGAATACCAATTTTTGACGAACGGTCGGCGCAAAATTGAATTGTTTTATTCGCGAAACAAATCAATTATGAGTGCATAATGGGTTTTTTTAATCCGAGTGTGACGTCTGAGCGAAAGATAATAGCTGTTCATTAGTGTTTGTATAAACATGATCTTGAATACAACGATGAGCTATCTGAAATTTGAAAATTTCGTTCTCTAATTATTAGTTTCAATTTCTTCACCTACCTCAGCTAAGACTCTTTTCAGCATGACAATACTATTCCCACGCACTCCATCTCCATAAGTTGATCAAATCCGAACGTTATGAACAAACGCTCCCTCCCCGTTCGCTGCCAACATCGCTCATACTTGCACAACCGCGCCGAGCCTAGCCCATCGTCAGAGCCCCATCACACGCACGTTGGCAGACTCCATCGGTTCTGCGTCACCTGCATAGTAGGGAACGCACACTACTCCACCGCATAGCCCAGTGCTGAACACATTCACGTACCACCATACATCGTGGTCTTTGTGCTAGGGCTAGGAAGTTCAATCACGACTCCACCAAACAAGCGGCCAAAATCGCTGATCGTTCGCGATTTGGGGGAGGATAGCGTGGAGGAGACAAAAAAGTACCCAACACGATCAGTTTCAGTTGCATTCGGCTCCATTCCTTCAAACGCGGCGGATCGCTGTCCCGGCCACCATCGCTGTGAAAGTGACTTTAGTGCACCGCAGAACAAACGACCATGAAGCAATCGTTCGCAGCGATCTTAATCCTGGCTGCTGTGGCCGCCAACGTGCAGGCGGTAAGATCGTCGTGAAGTTCAGGGCAGAGTGGAGCGAGTTTATATGCTCACAAGCGTGTCATTTTCGGGGTTTCGCTTACCGTTGATTCGTTTAGGTGACGGTGGACGTCTACTATGCCCATCTCTGCCCGGACAGTGTCCGTTGGGTGCAGAATCAGCTGCTGACATTGAACCCTACCCTGCTCAACAGCATCACCCTTGACTTCATTCCATTCGGCAAGGCGCAGGTAAGTTGGGGCTAACCACGAACCAGTACCAAAACTTAAGCGAGAAGGTGTGAAATGTGTGCTACTGTGTGTTGTTTCTAGTGATTGCTGTTCCATATATCTAACAAATGATAGGCAACATTCGCGTGATATCACTATTCGACTTCTGAAGCGATTTGTTAAAACCAGTTTTTCGGTTTTATTTTTCAATTCCCATTTTCTTTCCATCCCTCCATTCAACGTGCCTACATAATTTTAAATTCAATTAGTTCGACACCCCGCTGGCGTAGGCCGTTCGCCTGCGTGTGTTCTTGGATTTTCCTCACGAGGCTCTAGCCGAACGGAGCCTAGACAGAAACCGGATTTATTTCGCAAGCTCTTCTAACCCGTTTCGTGCACTGACGATCTGCGGCACTGTGCTATTTATGTACATCTGTGATCAAGACAAAATATGAATGTTGAATGTTGTGTACGAGAGACTTAACCTGAATTAACCATAAAACCGAATCTCTGTGCGTCCGCCAAATTAAGCCAACAATTGACTTGCTTTGCAAGAGTTTAAATTCATCTCCAGTACCCATAAACAATTCCTTCGTAACTTCCCACGCATGATTACGAAGGTCAGCGTAAATTGCATTAAACATGCACAGCAACCATCCCGCCAATATGCAGCCAGACTATGGGAAACGGATGCTTTCGAAACAACAAGCTTCCGTTCCAATTCTTTCCATCCAACAATATGTTTGCGCAATACTTTGAGAATTCATCCGACACGTGCGACCTACCTTTGCAGAGCGTCAACAACGGCCAGAGCTTCATTTGCCAGCATGGACCGGCGGAATGCGAGGGAAATCGTGTGCAGTCGTGCATTCTGAGCCTGTTGCCTACCCAGCAGGCACAGGTGAATTACGTCGGATGCCAGATGAGCTTCACCGCTGACCCGCGCGGATGGGAAGTGAGTGTTCATAATAGTTTTTGCGATGGGTTCTTCACTTAGACATAAATAATATATTTATTGCGTTTTTAGTGTGCTTTCCGATCGGGTGTTAACCTAAACGCTGCAGAGGCTTGCGTGGAAGGTACCCAAGGAACGACACTGCAGCTGGAAGCGGAACGTCGAACGCAGCTGATCGCTCCTGCTTTCATTCCGACGATCGTGTTCAATGGAGTGAGTAAAACACAATAAGAGTTTTCATTGGTTGCAGCAAACATATTGCTAATAAATTTACGAATTCTACAGCAATTCAACCAGGCTCTGCAGGATCGCGCCCAAACGGACTTTGCCGGTATCGTTTGCGAGCTTGCTGGGCTCTCGGGAGTGGGCTGCTAAAAGTGCCAGTGCTTTCAACCAAGCCAACCGATTATTACACTAGGAAGCAAAAAAAAATAATAATAATTGTAAAAAATGACGCTGCAAAAGAACTAGCAATAAAAAGTGAACATTTTTTGAAAATAAAATTCCTTCAAAATAGGCACATTAACGTGTGATACAATCCCAATTCTACCAATCCAACTCTTATCTTCCCTCGAAGCTACACACTCACGATTGTGGGTAAATATCGGAAGATTATGATATCGCTTTTAAAGTCATTCTAAATTATTACTGATAAAACATCGGATGATTGTATGTTTGCTATTTTCTTGACCTAACCGAAACGGTTGAGATAAGCTACAATGTTTTGTTGTAATGAACCGAAAGAGGGTCTTCTAGATTCAGCGTTAAAACTAGTTTGAAACATTAGATTCATAGGTAGTTTGATGAATTGACAAATTTTATTATGTTTGTAATGTCTGTTAAATAGAAGGTAAGGTAAGTTTGTGAAGTGTTTTTATAAAGAAACATAACTAAAAATCAAAATTCAGTCTTTTATCATAGTGCACTCTAACGCACATATTTTATCTTCATTTAGTGTATTTTTTATTTTGTTGCTTATTACAAAAGCTTTAGTGATGTCTCTAAAACCCTTTAATGCAATATTAATAGTGATATGTTGTATATGTAGTTTTGCTATTTCAACCACCATTTTAAAGCCAATTAAACTCGGTAAAATAAGCTTGAACATACATTTCAGTATTTTTTTAGGCAGGTTCAACACTAATATCAACACAAAAAATTATAAGCAATATAAAATTAATAGAAAATCAGTGTTTGGAGTACAAATATTCCAAGAAAATTACGGTTTTATTTGTGCTGTCAGTTTGAAATGCTGTCAGTGTGTTGTCTTTACAAATTATTTGAAATATTTACCAGAAAACAGTAAGTGTGTAAAAATAAATAAATAATTGGGTTCCTATTTATTGAATTTTGTTCAAATTACTACTACTAGTTTGAATTTTAGTTAATTTCATAGTATCAGCTGAGGGGCCAATGTATGCACAGTAATTGATGATTTTCGGTTTTCCTTGCACCAATATTTGTGCTGGTACTTTAAATCAGCTCAAAAAGAATGTATTAATAAAAAGTTAAACTTAAAAGTACACATTGTGATTAAAATCATGTTTTGTAGTCCAAACAAGGTCTATATACTTTCATAATTTTAATTGGCTTTCTCACTATCGAAGACATCACTTGCTTTGGAGAATTGAATTCAGCAATATAAATTTAAAACGTGCCAGTGTGCGTAACGGCAACGGGCATGATGCGTTTGTGTACGTGCGAGCCTTTTGCATAGCTGTCAAATGGTCTGACAAATCTACACCTCCTCTTTTCCCGTTCTTGGTAACCAACCCTTACGAACCCACACACCAACACAACCCATTTCTCGTACAATTGTAGACGCAGAGCAAGCGAGACAGGGCAAAGTGAAGTGAAGAAAAATCGAGTCCGTGCTGTACGGTGTCGTCGTGCTGCGTTTTTCCAAAGGTGATCCATTATTCCTGCACACGGGAAAATCGTAACGGGGGTTTTCCGGTTTTCCGCGCGAGTGTTATAAATTACAGCGTCCGGTTATGCGTCCGATGGTCGCACGCCACCTTCAGTTCCTCCGTACTTGTCCGACTAGCCGACCGTAGAGGTGCCCATTCTACACATTCTACATGGAACAGCCGCCAATGTGGAGTGCGAGGTTAAAACGATTGCATACATTGCAACTCTCCCCGGCCTCGTGGAACATACATTTTGGCGAGCCGTGTGCAGAATTGTTGTATCCAAGCAAATCCCGTTTTTCTCAGCGCGGAACAAAACGGTGCACTTCTGTTTGGCCGAATGTCTAGCGTCGCGTTTTCGCACTATCGCTAATCGATGCAAACGTCGTGCCCGGAGCCGTAGTGAGAACGTCAGCAAATCGAAAAAGTATTGCGTCCATGGTGTTCCATTTCGTTTGTACATTATTAGTGCTGGTGAAAATTGGCGAAAACGAAGACTCTACGGGTCCACGCCAGGGGTGGCGGGCGTGAAAGAACGAAGGAAAGGGTAGGAGTTGAAGGAAGGCGCGAGTATGATTACTCTTCCCCAGACTCACACACACCCACCGTTGCGTTCGTCTCTTTCCTTTTGCTTGTTTCAGCGGGCGCAAGCGTGCATGTGCAGCTCGTGTTTGTGTGTGCGTGCCTGCGTACGTGCATGTGTGTGGACGGCCAAGACTGTCGCGACCATCACGCGAAGAACGGTATCGATTTGGAGCGAAATCCGGATCCGGTCGCGGGGTGGGAGACAGGAGCAGACTCCAAACCCAACCCCGGTATTAGAAATAAGACATCCGTGAGTTTCACGTGAAAACCCCCCTACACAGTGAAAAGAAAGATGTAACCAACGCTGGGGCACGGAGCTCCCGATTGCACCAACTGCAACAGCCTAGAAGAAACAGTATAGTACCGCTCTGGAAGAACGTTCCTCCTTGAACCAAGGAGAAGCAGCACAGCTGCACAGCATTCCAACGGGAGGGAGGAATGCTGGTAGAATGAACCGTGCATCTTTTTGTTGGGGTGCACGAATGTTCGCTGATGTGGGTGTGAAGCACGATCCGCAGAGGATTGGT
>JXXA01010182.1:0-14042 GCA_000956255.1 Anopheles punctulatus | reverse complement strand
AAATAAATAATAGCAGGTTGCTATCTAGCAGGATATTCCTAGAAAAATATCCAAAAGAGTTGGAGGTTTAATAGAAGTTTTATATACAAAGAGCTAGTTGTCATTCAACAAGCTACAGGTTACTTTGCGATGAATATTTTACGTGGCTAGATGCAACACGGTTACCGAAGTAAGCCATATAATATCAACAACGGCAACATGTAAACAGAGCAATATGATGACCACCCTGACAGGCACGGACCAACGGAAGGTGACTATAGCAGGTGGCTTTTATACTATCCCTAGCCCCGTTGGCGGATAACGACTCCAGCTCCCAGCACGTCGGGTGAGTTTTGATGTGTATTCAGCATCCTTGGCCCGTGCCGGAACGCGTTTGGCTAATGGGTTTGCAGCACAAAGGAAAAGCTTCATTAAAAATAAAGCAACAGTAATGAGCCGCCGGGATGAGAACGATGCTGTGGTGGTGGTGGTGCTGGTACAGGAATTTAGCGCCACAGCACGTATAAAACACATTGAAACAGCGGTACCATCCACCTTCTATCCGCTGTATTCGACGATAGCAATTCGAATTGATTTATTATATTCTAATGATAGAATTACGTGCGGAATATCAATTTCCGTGCTGAAACCGGAAATAGAGATGAAAAAACACTCAAGCGGTTGTATTGGTTTGTGTGTCGAAACCACAAACGAATGTCGATCAAACGGCCTCGTGGCAGGTGAACGAAAATGTGTGTTTGATACATAATAATTACAGCTGCATTGTGAATGCCACCAGCGTTTGGGTGTTTGGGATTTAGAAATTGATGAGCATTAGAATTTTACTGTCCCAACTTAAACAAAAACTTCCCTCTTCTCGACGACGACGACGATGACAGCTATATCGTGTTGTGCAGCGGGCAAAGGAATCTTAATATATTCCCATCCGCATCTGTACAGGTTCACCTGATGCACATGTAGTGCCACCACATAGCTGCTTAACTGTTCCACGCCGGCTATAGTGATGCAGTAGTGCCATCATTAGACGGGCGGCCCCATTGTTTCCCGGCCGCCCCAATACAGCTGCATGCATTACCGACCCTGATGGAGATCGTTAGTTTCTGAGCTGGCAAAACGCAAACGAGCCAAGTCCCGGTACGAGCGTGGAATATAAAATTTCCGTCTACGAGCGAGAGCGGCCCGATAGAAAGTGTGAGCTTCGTGGCGGAGGAGGGAAATGTTTGGTTACACCAGTAAGTTTGCTTCAAGATATAAATTATATATTTTTACAAGCCGTTGTTAGTAGTTACTAAGATTAAAACATTTTATATGCAAGAGAAACCCATTTAAAAAAAAACCAAAATCATTTGTTTTAGAACAGATTTTTGTGGTTTATGTTTATCACATAATATAAAACAGCGATTCATTGCCACCAGTTTTTAGGCATAAGCTGGCTCGAATAAACAATTTATAAAAAAAGATAAAAACATATTTGAAATGTACATAAAAACTAGCAAATGCTATACTACATTACTCTGAAGATTATTTCAGAATTTTTCATAACTGATTCATTATTTTCAACACAGCACTTCTCCATCACTTTCTGCAACACCCAATACGAAGACGCTGCGGTTGTTCTTCTGGCAAGGGCAAGAGTTTGTGCCGCTTGTGTTGCGAAAGCGGCACAAACACACCCGATTGTGGGAGGAATATTGCTGATTTCAACCCGGCTAGAGCGAGCTACCACGTCTGGTGCGGTGCGGAGACGGGATTTATGAATGATCGGATGTCTTATTATCATTCCATCGAAGTGTCCCATCGGCAAAAGCGTTGTCTAGCCTGATCGCTTATGCCCGGGGAGGGCGATTTGAGGCAATCGTGCTTACGTCAGTCACCGCCGTCCCCCGGGTTGGGTGAAGCGTGTGGCGTGCAAAGTTAAGCATTTCTATTCTTCACACAAGCATTTTGGGCCGAAAAGTTAAGCATTTTTATTCTTCACACAATACATACACACAGATGTTCACCATGAAATGAATTCATATCGTTCAACAATCGACACACCCTCTTGCGCAGATACGGACGTAGATACCGATCAATCCAACATGCATACACACATTCGGTCTATGGTTTGAATTTTCACATACTACGTACGAGAGAGGAGTTCAATAAAAATGTTTAATACTTTCCGCAATATCCCCGGGACGTGGAGGATGCCGGAAGGAAGTACAAAGCTGATGACAAAACACTCCATACAACTCCGAGCTAAGAGGATTAGGGACCTATTTTTTACTTCGCTAGGGTTCTTTGCAACGCCGTGCCACGTTGGTCGGCTGGGCTGATTGATAGCACAGCTGTTCACGCACACACGTTTATTAGTGAGCTCGCTCCTAACGAGAAGTAGAACCATGCACATGTAAAAAACGAGATACCAAGCGAAGGCAACCCAATTAGTCGCGTAAACGTAAAAAAAAACGAGTTTGAATTTTACGTTTCTTTTCAATTTCTTCACAATATTTTGTCATGCAGAAAAAAAAAACGCTCTGAAAAGGCGATCCAACCTAATCGGTTCATTTTTCTACCATAATCACGCACAATCTCGGTTGTGCCCTGTTGAACAAGCAATCAAATTAACTTCGTCCTTATTCGATAAACCATTCGGTACATTCACCCGGGGGCAAATGTCTTGTGGAGCTACGCGAACTGAACCGCTAACACTCGAGCTAATGGAACGACCGTTCCACAGCAGCACCGAAATAGCCGTTGTGTCCCTGCTGCCGACGAGATAACCGACTGTCCACAACGATCCGTGCACACATAGTTGATAATTGTTTGACAGTTGTTTGTGTGTGTGTGAACGTAATGGGTTATTGTCCGGCTTCGATCGTGCGTTGGAAAGTATGGCCGAAATATCATCCGAACTAGTAGAACCGGCGGAGAGAGAGAGACAGCGGGAGGGAGTGGGATTTTGTCTGTTTTTGGCATCAGCACAAAAAGGACACGTGAGGTGTGTCCCAGAAGAACACATTTGTTGGGTCTAATTTATGGCCGATGGCAGTATTGGCAGCATTAGCATACATATTTCCGCACGATCACATTATGCTATGCGAACGAAGCTCAGCGAAGAAAAAAAAAACAAACACCTAGCTGACACTTTAAGGAGCGGATTATTTTTGGTGCAATTTTGAATATTTAAAGAGAACACCGATTCTACTATCTGTAGACATAAATAGCTTTGGTAAACATTGGTTAACAGATATCATAGCGATTTTAAAACGTTGAAAATCATATGAACAAAAAGTTTTCTTCGACTCCCAAGGTCCTTAAAACTTCAATGCTGGCATATCTCTTATGTGCTCTAGATCTGCGCGTTTGGTAACAGATCTGCGCCCCAAATGCATTTCCACCAAATGTGTGTAGTAGTCGCAGCTGTAGTAAAGCAAAGCTTTTACACCGCGAACCGTGAGCGAACCGGTCGTTAACGACGTTTCCCCCTCTAAACGAGTTCCAAATGAACTTCCCATTTCGTTTGCAGCGCACAACTAAATCAAACCGAATCAAATAATGCTACTTGGGCTTGATTCTTACATTTCGCTCATGCAGCATGAGATGAGAGGGGGACCGACCGCTTTCCGCAACGTACCAGTTGGAGCGCACCAAAAATACCGAAAACGACATTCGCCACGATGGGTGCGGAACATCTTGCTCGCAAGGCTCGCATCCTTCACATCATCTACATTCGGGAGATCAGCAGCCCGGGCAGGGCGCGGCAAGGATGGATCCACCACAGAGGAAGGCATCAAATAACTCCTTCATCGAGCTGAGCCACCGTTGAGGACGTGGACGTCTTTTGTCAGTTGGAAGGCTTCAAAACGCTTGAGGATGTTGTTTTTTGTTTTCCGCTGCTGCTGCTCCTTCAATGTCGCGGTGGTGACGCAAGAGCTGGAGAGTTGAGTGATGCATGGATGACAGAAAAAAGCGTACTCTCTGCTGTTGCTCCTTGAAGGAAATTCAATCAGGCATCCAATCAATGTGAATAAAATTGCCACCACCCGTCGGTGGAGTGAAGTGGAGCTTGTCGGCAAATAACATGGAGCATCCCCTCCAGACATATTCGGATGTGGAGAACGGAACAGGCACCCACCGCACCGGTATACGAAAGATTAGCTTTCCCCGTCAGCAAAACCACAAATCTGTTGCACGTCATTTGGAGCTCGATCGGGTGTCTTGCTATTAATAAGCCCAAGGTCTCGAAATGTTCGATACGCGATCTCGTAATGAGGGGCGAAAAGAGCACCGGAAATATCTTCGAACTTTCGTCGTCTTTGAGCTCGAACTTTTCAATCAGGTGCTGTTGCTCACGAGCTTTGGCGACGAGTTTGGAATCAATCGGAAATTTCAAGAATCGTGCGAAATTTACCTCGAGTTCCAGCATCATTCGAAGCCGAGGAAGAAGTGATGAGATAACAAATTGAATTTGTCATCTTGAGCGAGACGACCAAGTTATGGGCAAATAAAACGAGAGAGTAAAGTACAGCAAGTTTTAGCGTATTTCGTCCCAAATTCCAATACAAACGAGGGATATTTTCACACGGAGGACATTACGTAGCTCACAGGTAGCGTCTTTGTTTTATATACCACCGAGTATGTCAGCTCTGAGCTTCTCTTTCGCTCTCTGTCCAACGGGGATTGTTATTGATTACGATTTTTGGGGGATTTTACTGGCAACCGGGGCGTTTCGATTGCCGATTGCAGATAATCGTGGTGCTTGTCGGTAATATCGGTTCTGTCGAGGTGTGTTCGTTCTCGGGATTATGTCGACCCTCGTTTAAAAAGTTGGCATCGAAGCTGTACATAGAATTAGGTTTTATTGATTTATTATAACAAAGGACGTATTAAGGGCGAAAGTGTGCGCTGTTTTAACAAATTTGTTCATCACACCAGCGGGGAAGCGAGCAAACGATATCGTAATGAGCCGTATCATAATGAACAATCGCGCTTGGGATTACACAGACATTGCTGAACCATATTGAAACGATTTTTATCCGATTCTTCCCCGCCAGCATTTGGAAGTCATTAGAAGGGAACGCACACAACGTTTGCTTGAATTTGGCATAATTATTATAAAACGAGCCAAAACGAGAAAATTTGGGATGAAATTTGTGAGCACGATTTTGCAAGATTTGCAATCCTTCGCTGGCGGCGATCGGTCTGAGGTAGCTTCCAATGCGCGGTCGGACGGAACTGTGGCTGGTTTTGTATATTGAAAAGTTTGTGCGCCCTGGGCTGCCAAATAATAAAAAAAAACTTCCCCCATTGCCGCGAGTAAATACGCAAGACGCATTTGCGATTGGCCGATTCACTTTGCAGGACGCGGTTGCGAGAAATGCTAATCAAAATTTAATTAACCACATCCAAGGGCAGTCCCACCAGCAGCAACATCAGCTAAGTAACTAATCTCGGGCATCGTTGTATGCTAACACGCAGTTTACTCACAGCAGAATCGATGAGAAAATTTGGAGGACACGCGCTTACGCATTACAGGGTTTAATGGGTTTATGCAAACGATAGAGTATTTGACTAACCCGGGGGATGAGAGCACACCGGCTGGATGATTACGGCGGAATTAATCTATTTTATCTGTTTCATCGCAACGAGAAACTTGATCGTATTGATCGTATTAGACGTTTTTTCTGTGTTTTAGGTAGCATAATATAGAGATTTTTCCAGCTTTTACTTCGATTGGGATACCAAATTCCCCAGACAGCTATTCTTAATGGCGAAAACACATCCTTCTTAAGCGCAACATCAAAAGTAGGAACGTCATTGCAAAGAGTTGAAAAAAGAGATGATTTTCTCTCGCAAATTTAAGAGCGTTTTGGATGATCTGATTTCGTTACTGAAGGGCCATCAAATTAAAATCCAAAAGATCAGCCTTCTTTTAACGATTTGTGACTGACTAATTCACCAGAAAACCCGAATAAGAATAAATTGGTAAAATAATAAACATATAAAAGCTTTTATAAAATCTAAGCTTGTGATGGTCGGTTTTGTGTTTTCGATGAAAATGATTTCTGGGCAAAAAACAAATATCTTCAACGTCACACGCCGTGGAAATCAATACGCCTTCGAGTGGTAAACATAATTTCTCTTTCCACCCACAGGTTCGCACGGTAGTTTAGAAGACTAGACGAAAACGAACATAAACATTCTCGTCAATTAATTAACCATGTACGCAAAAACGACGCACGCGGATGAGCTTCGATCCGGTATGTACGTTGCTAACTTCGTATTAAATATTTCGCTTAATGAAAAATCATCAATACTCTGCATCTTTATTGAGAAACATTGTATGATGGGACGTTTGGGGGTAGGAAGGTTGATGTTGTGTTTTTATTGCGAACATCGCTTGGAGGCCTTTGGGAAAAGTATACCTTTCAATCCGAGTTCCAACCCGCACAACGCTTCTAGGTGCGAAATAGAAGCTTTTATGAAGCATGAAAGCTTTTCGCTTTTGGGGAAAAGGAAACGATAAAACAACAAACTCAAGTTTCCGTACGGCAGGGTACCAGTGAAACCCGATGAAAATATATCGACTAATACAAGCGCACAAGGACGGACAAGCGAACATACACACAGCAATACTGCAAGGGAAAACACAGCATCCCCTGTTCCTTTTAGAAGCCAGCCAATCATCCGCACTAAGCGGATTCGTGGAAAATTTTAGCAATATGCGGAAAAATCATCCGCTCTCCTCTTCTTTCGCTTACCTGTGTGTGTGTGTCTTCGTATGGAAGCGACGTGCGAACCATCAAACCTGACCGGATGGCATGTGCGTTAAATTAATCGTTGTTACGTTGTAACGACACACATTCACACTGGAATATAATGGATCAACGAAGCTTGCAACGAAGACACACACACACGCACATACCCGGTGTGAAAAGTTTTTGAAACGTCAAACCGATGTCAAATTAATAGATCTGTTATGAAAAACGACGATTCAATCTGATATTTATTATTGAACAAAACATAGAAGAGTGATGTGCATTAAGAGATGGAAAAATAACAATCCAGAAAATAGAATAGTACTTAATCTACGAGATTGGAACTGTTTGGCCAATCTATGCTATCGAAACATGGATGGGACCACAAAGACTTGGAGATTATTTATATCTTAAAACATTTCAACAGATCCTAATTAAAGACGCCTTATTTGACAGACTATGCGATTATTTTAATAAACCATTACGTTAAAATAATATTCGAAAGTATTATACCAATGTTCATTTGATATACCACGTATTATACCAACATGATTCAACATGATTCAACATGATTCAACATGAAAAAAATGTGCATCTGAAGAAAATTTAATTTCAACACATTTTTCAAATTGCTTCTCTGCCTTCAAGGCCTGTGATATTTCCTCGGCGGGTATCATTTCGTAACACATTTTCCGCTCAACAGGTGATACGCCACTTGGCTGGATCGCAATTATGATGGCGCAAAAGCTAGAACCACACCAAGGACGCCAGCAGACTGTAATGGTGCAAACGTGAACGAACACACAAACACCCACCTAAGCTGCTCCCGTCAAACATTACCCGAGCAGAAGGAACGGAAACGACCCAAAAGCGGGCGGGAAGGCCGACGACAGCGACGACAATTATGTTTGCATCAATTTGCCAGAACCGAAGGATTCGCACCGCCGCGTGGATGAGAACGGCAAAAAAGCGGATATTTAGGCTAGCCACAGACCGCGGCGGCAAAGGCTGAATCCTTTTATTACATCCGCACGAACCATTAGAATCGACAGGACGCAGCGTTTACGCTTCGGGGGTTTGGTCTAGGTTTAATGAAACACATCCATGGTGTGCTCGGAAAAAGGTCATAGCCAGTTTGTCGTTCGTTATCTCATTTTGTCACGTCCGGTCGCGCCCGACTGCCGTTTAGTCAGTGTTGGCTTCGGCCACTCGATCCTAGCCACAGTTTTCAATTTCCCCAACGCAGACGCAGCATACAGTGGAAATCGGTGACCTAAAAATAGACACAGTAACCCGCTACCCGACAGGGAGTATCGTCACCGCTTCACGAGGAAGGACCGGGAACGACTCATACCACGGTGAAAAACATGCAGGACTTTTCTTCCTTGCAAACCAAACACCACCAAACCGAGGCAAACTCTGGTGTGCTTCTGTAGCCCACCAAACAGGCAATATATATCGGGCAAAATATATCCCAAACGATGTTGGAAAGGATCTAACTTCCACCCGGGAGAAAGAGAGCCGTAAACGGGACATGGAACGAAAAGAGTGCCGACGTAAATATTTCCATTTTTAGTCAATCATCAAACACATACATAAACACAGCCACACCCACGCAAACAGAGAAGGCGACGGTGAACACAGAACACGAGGAAGAAGATGGAATTAAAATTTCATCGTCTGCGTCCATCAATCCTACACGCCCCGACCACACGGCCGAGCTGGATAGGAGAAATGTTTTTGCGTTAATCATCAAACTGTCGGAAAGAAGGCGGCAAAAATACTGCACAAAAAAAATTTCACAGTGAAAAAAGGACCTGTTTTCCCGTCTGGTATGGGGGAAGGGATACAAGCAATGAATGAAATTATCCTCAAACGAAAAGGATCATGTCAAGCTGATCACTTTGAGTGTAATTTAAAGGAAGCGACGAACCCACCCTTGCTGCATTTGCTTATGTAATGAGAGCGAGACTAGCAAAAGCGAAACCTTTTAGGACATGAAAATGCGATTAATATTTTGCTGGTGGAAACTTATCGTAACTTTTTGGAGAAAGAAATCCGACAGCTGGTACTTTTAGTGTGGATAAATTTCAACACCTTGGGAAGGAACTAAAAGAACATATTTGTCTAGGAAGAGTTTTGAGCATTTCAATCTAACTCATAATCGTATAGCCTATCTAATAACTAATACAAAAATGCGCATTAATAGTGGTGGGTACAGTGAATTAACTGTTAAAGCTCTACGGACTCCGGAGTGAGATTGACGTTTTCAAAATGTTACCATCTAATGACAGGAGCTAGTAACGCCATCTGTGATAAAACAAAGCAAGCAAGGATAACAATACGCTTTCGCTCCATCGATTAGAATCGATCCAGTAGCGATTAGTGACACGTAGCAGGAGTTGCTATATTTCGTAATTTTTGCTCTGTCAACTCGACGTTTCCTTAATTCAATAACGTAAATACACCAGACGTCGCCTAATGACAAAACCGAGGGGTGGGTGTGGTGGCTACGAAAACTACTCGATTAATCTAGTCTTTCATATTTCGCTTCCACCCAGCGTTCGATGAGTTTGTTATTCGATAAATTATGCAAGGAGACGGGAAAGATATGACATCCTTCAGCTCCCGCCAAACACACTGGTCGTTAGAGTAGACACGTGAGATGATTAATCACCTCCGGGGCTTCGAACCCCAAAAAAGTCCGTGTCGCTTAAATCCATAATGAACGAACGATTACGTGCGCTGCCCCTGCGCTCTCAAATCAATAGGATCATTCTGTCATGAAGGCGCGAGATGTGGCCAGAGATACCCGGCGAGCAGATATAAAACATGACGTTGGTTGTCGGAATAGGATCGGCTGCGGATGTAATGACATTAGTGTAATTGAATATGTGCGTTGCCTAGAGCGGGGACACATGCCGACATCACCGATAGCACATTATGCTGCCGAACCAGCTACATGAAAACTCACTTCATTACACGTCATCTACGGAGGAAGAGAATTCTGTGGCGGTGCAACATGTATTAGTTGATGATTTTCCACCGAAACGTGCTTGGGGAACCGTATTCACGGGAACTTGAAATGTTTTTTTTTCTAGCACACACACGCATACAAATATTCGTATCGACAAAAGCAACGAACGTAACGACGCTTGGGTTCCCAGAAGAAAAATGTAAAAATAGCAAAAATCTCACCCAAATTAATAGAACTTTTCTATCGCTTTCAGTTACATAATTAATGTTCCATACAGTGTTCTTTTTTACCTACCCTTCCTCCCATACCCATAACGTCCTAGGCTTGGGACATATTGTGAGCCCAGCAATGAATGTGTGTCATTTGGTTTACTTCAAATGATTATCAAGTAATTAGTACGCAGAATTGCAAGCACATTATTGCCCATGCTCAATCCTTCTTCGCGCCTTCTCGGAAGGTTCCAATGAGATAAAAATCACACTCATACCGTCAAAAAATGCTAATTGGACAAACTTAACTGCAGCAAAAACGTAAGAGAAGAAAAGCGATTGGCTCCGCGGGACGGGATGGGAAAGCATTTGACAGTTTAATTAAATTTGTTGAAGTACTTACATACGAATGGGGGCAAACCACGAGAAGTAAATTGCATTGCAATTGTTCCGATTGAGGGAGTTTCAAATGGATTTCAAATGGACACCACACCACAGACCAGTTAGTTGTGGATGGATTTTAGGGAAAAGGAAATGATATAAATTACAAATCCTATCGTTTCTAGGGAAAACATTCAAATGCATTGCAATAATTTAAAATACTAATTGGAGCACCAACGATGGGTTTCAATTTAAACATTACTAACCGTTTGCTATAGTTATACTCCCATTAGATTTGAACCATTTATTAGGCGCAAAAAAATGCATACCATATTGATCAAAAAATAAATAATTCAAACGAAGAATTAATCAAACATTATTGTTGAGTGAGGTAACCTCCCATGAGTTTTGCACATGACAGGTTCTTCCCCCCTTCTGCCAGTTTAATGCGAGTGCGATCACACATAATGCGTATTTTATGCATACTGACAGTGGATAGTAGCTGCTAACATTGAGAAATTAATTTCCACCTCGTTTAGCCGGGGAAAGCGTTTTTCATGTACAGCGGCACTGGCAGAAGCGAGCGGCAGGATTACACCATAAATAATGTGTGGGCATCAAAAGCTTAACGGTACTTTTGGGATTGTGTACGGGAACCAAAACCAAAAAAAAGAAAATTTAACCACTTCACGGCGCATGGGTGAAAACCGTGCCCGGAGGAATATGAAACGAAGAAATTATTGCACCAACAATGACGATGATGACGGGGACTTCAGTACGCTCATTTTTGAACGGTGACTTAAAGAGATTAAAAAAGCAATCTTCATCCCACATCTCGTTGATATATTATTCCAAGCGACGCGCAGCCCCACCATTCCCCTCCTCACACAGCACGCGGTCAGGATTTCCAACGTTTGCTGAATACCGTCAATTTTCTATGTATTTTCATGCGGAAAAAGGCGTCACCATAGGGCGGCCGCGCTTCGCCATGGCGTTTCCGCTGAGCGACGATGATGACGGCGGTAAATGGAATGTGTTTCCAGCGTAAACTGGGCTAATGCTGTCGGCGGTGATAACAGCACGTTAGGCATCACCAACACCACCGAGACAGACAGCAGCAGGGTCAGTATCTGTGGCACGCGAAGTCGGACGCGGTGGTGGGGGCGGCGTTTGTCAACAACGCCGGTCAAGCCTGGGTTGGGAACAACACTTCAAAAACTCGAAGTGGAGGACCGAAAATAACAAAGCCAAGAAGAAAAGCGAAGTAAAACAGCGAAGATAAGATTCCCTTTCCATTCACCACCCGCGCCATCTTCGCTTGTGTCATTCGCATCGGCATGTATTGATAAATTGGCTGGGGTGTTATGGTTTTCTTTTACCATTTTGCGCATTGTCACACGGCGAGGGATCAAGTGGCGAGTTTGTAGCGTACGCTAGGTGAAGTAATTTAGCATTATAGAGCTTTCGTGCGATTGTAGTAAGAAACGGGAGAAGCAAGTTAACGAAAACAAAATGACAAAACCGATTTGACAGATAAAACTTTTTGACAGGTCTCAAAAACTATGACGCTGCGAGGAATGACGTTCCGTTTGTTGGGATGGGAGGAAACTTTTACATGGATTACGCTTCAAGGGCTGCTTAGAAAGATTTCATCTTATTCTCCGGGGCCCTGGAATTCACTAAATCAATTAACACACTTTTATATCAAACTAAATTGCAAAACCCATATAAAATACAGAGTCTAAACCTTTTGTTTTCAATGATAAAAACTGCTCCAAAGTGAAGCAGACAAACTGCTCCCTGTGCTCTGCGCACACCGACTCCGGCTATCCAAACGTTTCAAACGGTAAGGATGCATCTTCCCCTGGATGCACCATACGTCCAAGGTTCTATGATGCCATCCAGCAACGAACATGCACACTTGCCATTATGATACTCTACTCTACTGCGTGCAGGAAGTCTCCTCACTATCGGATTCTTCGAGGTAAACGATTAAATGTGTTTTTTTATTATTCTGCTTTCCAACTACTAGGCACACCCTTCAACAAGAAGCCACGATGCCGTGCGTGAACTACATTTATCCGCACGGTAACGTCTTGACGTCAGTCGTCAACGACGTTGCGATGAGTTTTCTGTTCCGTGTGAAGCGTGTGTTTGTATACAACATGGCCATCATCATCATCATCATCACCGGTCTCGTCACCTACCCTACGACCTGGCCAGTTTGCGTGTCCTGCTTTTCTGCTATAAGGGCCAGCAAGAAGGATACTGTCTGTTTGCTAGTGCTGCACACAACAATTGTGAAACGCGCAATATGCTGAATGAAAGTGGTGCTGCACATAAATGCGAGCAATTTTCCGTCCGCCGTGCGAAAATGGTGGGCGCGAACGTCGCGTATCAAAAAAGTGTCATTCACGGTTAGAGTACTCGACCAGACCCATGCGCAGGGCTGTCAAACTCAAAAACGCTTTCGGCGCCCCAGAGCTTTAGAGACCGGGAACGAAAGCGGTCGTATGTACCCTTCTTTATTAAACAGCTCAAGAGCCTTATTTCAGTTCCTTCATCTTAACACACATTTCAAATCATTTTTTATGGTAAAATATCAAGAATTGTGAATACAAATTATTTTTAATAATTCAGACAAGGCAAATTCTTCATCAATGTTTGACAACCCTGTTGCAAATTGGAATGATTATGTGGTTTCCTTGGCCGAAGAACAAAAGGATGTAAATATGCAAAGCTCTCATATTCACGCTCTACCGCATGGAGCGACGTGATAGAGCTACCTTGCCTGGTAGGTTCTAATCATACGTTTTTTATATCTTTTTCGTGAATTACGTGCAACGCTGAAATCCATTCTTCGCAATCGCGGCAGCACAGCCGTGTCGCAATCACGGTAGCAGGTCCGCTCCATTTCTCAATCGCGTCCTCGCTGGCAACGCACCTCGAAACAGCAGGAATCATTATCATCACGCAGAATGACCGGGAAAATCTCAACAATTTCAGTCATCCGCAACAATTACCGCTCACAAACACACGCACCACGAAATGCTTTCTCCACAAACAGTAAAGGAAAGAAAAAAACCGAAAACACGTACCGATGTGCTCGTTCTCGTGTTGCGTCCGAACGCATGTGAAGTCACGCCACGTTCGGAAGCGAATGAATTTTAATTACGCTCTCCTGACGACCGTTTTTTTCCGCAACGAATACCAGAACAGGACGAGGAATTGGACACACCACTACACACCAAAGGGAAAGAGGTGCATTTTGTGTGTTTTTGCTGATGTGGATGGAGCGCTGGGAAGCATTGCTTCGTAATTATGAGGCAACTCACACCAACGCCACTTTGGGTGATATTTTTTGTTGACAAAATTCCGCAACAATAACTGCTCCAAAGGGACACCATCCTCTTCTCTACTCTGAGTGCGAACCTAACGTTGATGAGGAGGAAGCACTGCACAAACACCCCCTATTATAACGATGTTCGTCCAGCTGAGATAAGAACGTGTTGTATGTATGCCCTTGGGATCTATTATATTGATGCTTCAGCCTTCGTATTGCCCAACGGTATTGAGTGTCCAATAGAGGGACGGTAATGCCTTTAATGGTTAACAATTAATATCTTCTCGCACAGGCTGACCGACAAAGATTTGATTATTTGCGTGATTTGAATGCGAATCTTTAACATGCTTGAAAAAGTAGGTATTAAAATACTCAGTTATTTATGAAAA
>JXXA01010181.1:0-10831 GCA_000956255.1 Anopheles punctulatus | reverse complement strand
CGCACACACACACAAAGACTTTTGGGCTTTGCACTGTCTAGCGCCACATGGCCACGTACAACAAAACCCACACGCTGGGGATAATCTTTCCGCTGGGATACGTCTAACGTTGCTCACATGCGCCGACTACGAACGTTTCTTGCAATTGTCGATTATAGAGCACTTCTCCCCTGCCATGCGTGCCCTCCACTTGCCAGCCACCCGTGTTTCCGTGTCACGTGGGACAGCGTCGTTCTGCTGGATAGAAAATCTTACATTAGATCTTTCAATGGCCAGTATTTATATCTACGATGGAAGTAAAATGATGGAAATAAAAGCCACAGCCGCCCACCAAACCGACGGGTTGTGCTGTGTTTTGCTTTCTTTTGCTCTTTCACCACCACCGCTCTGCACCCTCCCCCACGATACACCCTCCCTCACGGCATGTTTCTCACACGTTCGCTTCTGGGTTTCGGATAATTGACCCAACTAATACCAACGGATACACAGCCAGGGTAGCAGGGCCACCCTTTACTTTATGCGCGCTTGCCGAACGACGGTGAAGAGTTATGCACGCGCGTTAGAAAAAGTAGCAATTGCTTTGATAGGAGCCAGCACAGAAATGTGTGCTGTGGCATGCAGTTAAGGTATGTTTGGTTTTTTTCTTTTCTTTTTGTATGTCCCTTTCTTCTGGCACGCTAGTACTTTGGCTCACGACATTCCATTTACGGGCAGGACTAAGTGAGTGTTTGTGTGTGTGTGTGCGAGTGTGCTCATGTTTGCCCGTTTTTAGGATCGTACATGCTCCAATTCGATATGCGCTGCGATGGACCGGGCAATGGTCCGTAACGTTTCCATTTCTTTTTTCGGTACCCTTTTCTTCTAAAAGGGTGTATGAAAGCGACATGAAAATCGTGCTTCGATCCAATTTAAACGTGCGAAAGCAAATCGAAACACACAAATGCGGTGTGTTGCTTTTTATCGGCACGGTGATTTTCGCCGTTTGTTATTAATTTACTTTTTTTTGAAAAAATAAATCGAAATCATCCGAAAAAAACGAATTTTGAGAATTGATGTGTTTTGTCGCAAAGAATAATCCAAAAAACCATATTCACCATACAATTCCAACATACATAAAACCCTAATCGGGCTGCTGCATATTGTTTTAAGCAAATTGATTTACAAATCGGAAAGATAATGGACCGGATCGTATGTGTAGCATTTAACTGACATTCAAATTTCACTGCTTTTCGCTGAAACAAACGCGCCTATAAAACAGAAACTGAACCGTAATCCAACAATGAGCTGCAATTGTATACTCTCCCATAGCAAATCGTTCTAATTCAGAGCTTTCGCTTAAGCACTTTTTGTGTTGCCGTACATCTGATTACAAGCCAATCCTCACAAGCCTCCGGCTCCGAGGCCGCCTGTTTGCGGAGACAGCGTATAAAATATGATCTTACCATTTGTAATCCTTCAACTACGGTGGAGAACGCAATGCCACATTTCTAGACGACAAAATACGTCACCATTCTCGAATCTTACGAGAGCTACGAGGACGTAGGGAGCTTTTCTGCTACAGGAACAGATCGTATCGTGCGAGGCGAGAGCCATTTCTACAAATACTGGCAAAATTGACCGAACAAAAGCCATTTTACGGCTTGTCGGCGCAAGATGGTTTGTCCCCCGCGTGTACTCTGGGCCAGCAGGGGCGGGGACGGTGGTGTTAACAACGGAAGGAATGAATCATTTGATGAAGCGTCATAAAACCAACCCCCCCTACATGCCCTCGTTACAGGGCAAAATTTTATGTCCATAAACCATATTTTCGCTAATGCAACATGATAATAAAATCTTCCTATCGTTTGATCCCTCCGACGATTGTCCTGTCTAAGGGATATTCTTAGAACACACACGCCCGGAACGTGATACATATTTTTTATCATATTTCCATTCGGATTTTTCCTTTTCGCTTCGCACGATATGGTGCCTCCCACCAAAGCCCTTGCTCGTGCCCAGAGATGATATTGAAGACAAAGAACTGAAATCAAATTTTTCCGCAAGTGTGAGAAATGAAATCTGCGAAAGTTGTTTCACTGCCACTCGTGAACAGCCAGCCAGCTAATAAATCACGCAGAGTGAAGCTAAAGCGAGGGCGTCCTCCATCGGCAAATACCGTCCAGGCGGGAAGCTGTTAGATATGACACGCGGAATTACGAAGCTATGAAACTTTTAACCTTTTTTTTTTTACTCTGAACCTCTCCCGCGGCAGTAGTCTAACTTTTTGAGGTTTCTTCATTTTTCGATTCTGCACAATGCGCACAGCGCAGTTGCAAAGTGGCAAAAACAAATAGCCGAGCGAGAAATGCTCAACACAGGTTTACATGCTGCTCAAAAACACTCCCCAAAAACAGTCCTGTTTCGGGCTGTAATGTCCGTGTCCACCTCTTTCCAGTGTTACCAAAGGAGGATCAGTGGTAAAAGCAGTCGTAATAGCACCGCAACTACTACTTCACATGTAAGTAGTGCGGTACGCAAGGGCCACCGTTCATTCACTGGCAGTAAATTTTGCACTAAAGTAAAAAGGCATAGATTTATGTGGTTGTGTGTCATTCGTATAATAAATGGGAAGACAGGATGTTTTTCATTGGATTTCCTGGTTTTACCCCGTGCCGTACCAGGACCCACGACTGTGGAAGCTGGGGAAAAAGCTCGCAAATCGTAGCACAACGCACATCCTAAACATATGCTTTTAATATGCTCGGACATCAGACTTGCGATGGCACAACGCAAACAAGAGCCCCAGCAGAGTTTCAGTATGCTCCTGGCAATACCGCAGCAGTTCATTTCCATCCTACGATGCCTATGAGACAAAAGTTTCACACCATTTTCCTGATCCATTTTCTCTCTCTCTCTCTCGCTCTCTCGCACTCTCGCTGTTTTTTTGCAATCGAAACGTCCCAAAGACGTTGTCCATATGGTTCATGCACAGTTGTGCGGTGCGGAAATTGATTTCCACTCCACCCACCAGCGCCAGTGGCGCATGAAAGGGCGCAAAATGGAAAACCCAAAAACGAACGTTAAAAAATTGCAAATCCTCCGTTCCGTTTTCGGGTCCGAGGGAGGGTGAACGTTGCTTTCGATAGGACAATGGGCTGCGCCGCGTTGGGAAGGAAAACACCACACATTCGCGATTTGCTCACGTGTGTTCGCTCGCGAATGAGTGGATCGGCCCCAAACTTTTACACCAAAATACCGTCTAGCCACGTGGAACAGAATGAGAACATACGCTTGTAGTTGCGCCTATGAACCATCGGAACGCTACAACCACCGCGGTCCCACATGCTACATTCCGGGTGAGCAAGAGGAGTGTTTGATTTATGAAAAGTGCGTGTTCTGTTTCCTACCATTTTATTCTCGTTCTCTCTCTCTCTCTCTCTCACTACCTCCCTCTATCGGAGTACGACGCGAATGTCACGCCAACCTGCGTTCCGCACCAAGCTTTCTTGGCCACCATAAAAGACTAACTTTAATAAGCGTTCTCACAAATAACACCTCACCTAACCGTCTACTATTGCTGCTGAGCCTAATGAGCCTAACTAGTCGTTGGCGTTGCTAGTATCATAGTAGCCCAAGTTTGGCATGTTACTTTCCCGTGCAAGGAAATGTTTTTTTTTCCCATTCGCGCACGGTTTCATGTTCCGTTTTGCCCGCGTTGCGTTAGTCATTCATTAACATTACCGTAAGAGCTGGCGCTGGCTCCACTGTGTACAATGTAATTTTCCGTACCGATGTTTGTTCTCCGCCCCGTATGTTACTCCCGCTGCTTCCTGCTGGAGCGGCAAGGACGAAGGGGTGTTGCGTTCACGTCATGTTAGATGCCGGACATTTACCCATGTGTAAGACACAACCACATCCGGTAGCTAGGAGGCGTTGGGCGACAGTAGAGCGACACTCGCTTGCGCCCGGGAAAAGGTCTGATATTCTTGTCACGGGGTTTAATAGAGTGTATTATCTTAACAACTCAATCATGCCAGGCGCGGAAAGTGTGCACGGAAGCCACTGCCAACAAATTCATTCCCGCGTCACTAACGGGAAAAACTGTGAGAGGGTTTCTAGCCGATCGTGCTAGAAAACGTGCAATGAAATTTAATTTCAGATAGTTGTGTTTGTCATCAGTTACCGAGTAGTTGTACGCACGTACTTTAACCCGTCATCGTAATGGGTACTCTCGGTGTGACAGCAAACCAAAGGTCAAGGACGCAACCGGAATGTATCGAATAAACAAAAAACCATCTCATTTCTCTAGCTAACTGAAGTGTATTTTAACTTCAAACTTTATTCACCGTTTCGAAACTATACAGCAAATCGTTCTGCTTCACAATCCACTGCTCGTTCATTGGGGCGAGCTTCTAATTTCACCGCACACTAGATGTTCCTTGCTCCTTGCTTTCAATGATGTTCTTCGGCAAAAGAGCAAATTGAAACTCCTGTCGGAGAGGGTATCGTTTTCGAGAAACGTCCGTTCTTCGGTCCGTTGCTCGCGCTGCTCTGCTCTGCACTATTGAAAAATTTAATTAACGCAACTGCAGAGCAAACCCCGGCATGATCGTATAGCTACGTGCCATCCGTGCATACACTTCCGGTAATATGAAGCGAAACCGAATCTCGTTTCCCGGCTTCATAACGAAGAGTCTCCGAGCGAAAGGATTCGTCTTCTTGGCGTCGGGATTTAGCGGCGACTGGGGCCGCCAGGGCCCAAGCTTTGTGTTTATTATGCATTCCACAGACCCGGCTAGCACCCAGCATTGTTAAAACCATGTTTGCGCTGCGCCATCCGGGCTGTTCTTTACATTATGAAAACAAGAGAGGACAGTATCGCGTCGCTCCTCCGTCGCGTCGCAGCTATAAAGTTCGGAAAACAAATCGGTTCCCGCTCGAAAGACGACCGGAATCTTCTCAAATCTATTCTACCTCGTGCTCTTTCTATCAGCCGGCGACATATTGGCCGATTTGTGTTTGGAAGTCGAAAAGTTTGATTCCATTACGCAAAAACACTCCGCATGCAGACGACATCGAAACTCTTACCTTTTCCCTTGCGTAATGTTGTGCATCGCATGTTTGAGTTGTACCAGCTTTTATCCGTTCCATTTCACTCCAACTCGATTCAGCACACGGAAGTTTCACCGCACTTGCATTGACGGTGCAATAGTGCGCATTACACCAGGAACCGAAAAAATCGTCCCATTCCTTTCCTGTTAATCTTTTTATTTGCTCCAACGGTGGCAAAAAAACTGCTCACTTTAGCTTCGCTTCGGTGCAGCTTCTGCTTCTGGTCATAGGAGCGGTAAATGAAATTTAATAGAATTATGTTCCGCAAAGTGAGAGTAAGACACAAAAAGCTACCACTCTTCAGCACACACAAAAACGCATACACTCAGATTGAAACATATAATAAAAGCATAAAACCCACACTCCACCGTAGCCGAGCGGATAAAGCGGTAACCGGTCTCGTCCGTGGCCGTGGCGCAATTGGGCTGCGGACTCCATTATGTGTGCATTTAACTTCCCGATTCGTGGCCCTACTTGAGCCAGTGAAGCAGTTTTGTGCGATGCATTTTTGCCAGGGCAAGGATCGCGGCGATTCGTGCAACTGGACGAAATTTCTTACCGCGCTTGAAAGCGTCCATGGACGAAATCGCTTTTCACTGAAGCTGTGAAAAAATCGGTACCCCTGGTTTGTTTGTTTTGCTTACCGTACGCTACACTCCTTTGGCAGCCATTAGGGGTTTCTTTCCCTGTACACAGCGAGAAAGCTTTTCTTGTTCGGAATTTCCAGTCCGCTCCATTTAAACGCTATGGAGAATAGTTGCACTGGATTTGCCAGTTGTACCATTGATGTTATACGAACGAAGAATAGAAACGGACGAAGCTCTTGCTCCGTGAAACCAGCCTCCGTCTGGCAGTGCACGGCTTTCTGTAAAAGTGCTACCAGATTTACTACTTACACCGGTCCGGGGTGAGGACCGTTTGGAACACAACGATATATTCATTCATTCATTTCGTCCGTCCGAATGGATTGCCGCATTGTCTGCCCGTGTGACTGGATTTGTTGGTTTACAACAGAAAACTTTTTTAGCAAACATCCCCCCATCGAAATCTAAACTCTTACTTCGATGCACCGAACGTCCTGGCTCGTTCAACCTTCATCCCCACGTTGGCTTCTTCGTTCGCCTGCTCGACAGTCAGCCCGGTCGTCCACTTCTGGTGCCATCATTTATTGATAAACCTGTCGACAAATTGGCTTTCCAAGTGGCTCAAAAGCTAAAGATTGTTTGCTTTGAAAGCGAAACCACCGCAAAGAAAGCCGAAAATGAAACCCCCAAACCCAAACGACCGGTGACACTTGAACCGTACG
The DNA here is from genome assembly GCA_000956255.1 of Anopheles punctulatus. Taxonomy (NCBI): domain Eukaryota; kingdom Metazoa; phylum Arthropoda; class Insecta; order Diptera; family Culicidae; genus Anopheles; species Anopheles punctulatus. Next base: position 4,434 of record JXXA01010181.1, on the reverse strand, counting down.
CTTCGGATCCTCGGAGGGATGAGCTGAGCATGCGAGACGAAGCGATTCACCTTTGGCATGGAATGTACCCTGTGCGGAAGTGAAGCCGAGAAAGTTTGCCAAATTTCTTCAAGAATAACAATGAACCGTCACACAGAACGGTGGCCCGTGGAAAACCAACCTACCCCAGACGAATCCAATACACTATCTGGCATTTAGTGGAGACGGTTGCCAGGGCGCTTGACGCAAACAAACGCATTCGCCCGCTTCGTGGAAGAAACCTTTGCCCCATTTCAACTTAAACGCCCGCTGCCGTGCTGCTACTGCTGCTGCTTCACGCGACAACACCCGAAGGGTAAACGATAGATCTCACGATCTCTCGCAGAACGACAAATCGTAACCTAAAACTGTCGGGGGCCGCCCCCGCCACACGCACCCGAAAGTGGAAAAGTGTCTATCACTGTCTCACTGTCACAACTTTCCGCCTGCGAATCCAGCAGCGAAAGCGCAGATAACTTGCCAACCCCTCCCCCACTCCAGCCACAAGGTAAGAGATCAAATTAAATGTTCAGAATAAGTTTCGGCGATGGTGGTTTATAGACCCTCCAGGCAGGCAAACGCTGTCAGTCATTTCGCGTCGTTTGCAAGGAGCGAGTTTTTGACAGTCGCTCTCGCAAACGAAGCAGGCTACTGTCGAACGTCAGCGCGGTGGATGTTGCTTATTTCGATTTGTTAGCAAACAGATCAAAGCGCCGAAAGTATGTAGCCGTGCACTGTTTGTCTGTCGCTTATCGCGCTCTCGAGTACGATACCGTCCGCGCCGGTGGGTGGAACGAGTTGCGAAACTGATTGAAATGAGCACTTCGTTATTGTGCATGCGAAACGTTTCAATTCCACGGTAAATAGGTGTATTCCGGCGCAATTTAAACTTCTTCATGCGCTGCGCTTTAAACTGCTCAACCAACGCACTGCGGTGTCGGGGTTTGGGGGATTTTAAAATAAAATTCCATTTCGTTCACTAATTACATCTCGCACTAGCAAGCAGCACCGGCTGCACAAATTGTATAACCTCCGCTGTTGATCGCATTCCACCGGTGACGAATGTCTAGTGCAGTCATCCGCGAGTGCACACTCGCCAAAAACTTACCCGTAATTAACGATCCAATCGATCGTCCCGGCGTGAGCAGCCGCGCTTAAAACCACTGCCACCGCTGTGCTTTAAATGTAAGTTTTAGAATGTTATTGCCGGTGGCATCGCGCCATCGACGGTTCCGCTTCAGCAGCAGTGAGCAATACTTTCATTTCAGCCTCCCGCTTTGAGCGCGCGTGGGCTCGAAAGTGCAAAGTACACAGCGATTGAGTGTTTATTACCTCACCGACCAGCGGCATAGCTATGGTCCGTGGCTACCGTGCGGTAAAGGCATAGTTCTACATTTTTGGCACCCGATGCGCTGAACGCCGGTGGGTGGTTGCTGCCAGTACTGTATTGGTATTAAACTTTCAAGTGAAGGAAAATTAATAGCACAACCTGCGAGCGTACCGGCGTGCGAGGCGACGTCTCGTAGCGGCCCGAAACTCTACCACAAGTGGAGCGTCCATCCCCGCTCCACCCCGAACGGTCCCGGGAAGGGAAACTTTTGGGAAAATGGAAAACTTTCATCCTGGCATTTTGGGCTTCCAGGCGACCGGGCTTACATTAGCCAGGGTATGGTGCTGCGTCTTGCTTCTGCGGGAACGAGACAGAAAGTGAAATCAATATCAGTTCCTCAAAACTTTACAGCGCCAGCTTCCGTCGACGGGCGTATCTTCCTCTCCGTTTCTGACGTGATGTGGCGCTTCGTTGATGTTTTTTTTTTGTGCCCCCTAGAACTACTCCAAGAAGCCCGACAATCTAGACGTATCCCTGCGGTGAAACGCAATCGTGCGAGCGCCATCGTGAAGTAGGTGACAACACTGACGTGCGACGACGATGATGACGATGATGATGGTGGTGGTGGTGGTGGTGCTCCTGATGCTGATGACGATGGTGAGCAGCCATGATGAAGATGGCGGTGATTGGATGGCACTCATTTATCATTTTATTGCGAGGCAAGTTTCGGGACTAGCTAGTTTAACGGTGAGAAGCCGCACTACTACTTCTCGCGAGACTCGCAAACTTTTGCCATACGAACTTTGCGATTCGTAAGCTTCGCGGGATGGTAATAAATCTTTCGCTTCTCCTCAGAAACCCCTCTGACGCACTGGCTTCTTGGGGAGGACGGTGGTAGCGCTCGCGCTGGTGATGGTGCATTCTTCCGGATTCTTGGTCCGCTATTTCCTTATCTCATCCCATGGCACACAAAACCGGGTAGCAGCAAAGTCTAGCATCTTGGGTGATTGGTTTCGCGTTGGTCCATCGTGACCATGTGCAATTGTTTTATGACTATATTTCTTCCGCCTCAAGAGTATCTTCGCTAGTGGGATGAAAGTTCTTGTAATTTTCCATATCGCATAGTTCTTATCATCCATCAACATCAGTAATCCAACCCCACTGCGAACCACCTTCCTCCCGTTTGCGTCTTCGATTCGGTTTTTATTTCCCCAAGCAACAGCACCTCCGCTTCGGGCTACATTTTCTGTGGCCGGACTCGTTATGCTGGGACTGCTTAACTGTTCACACCATTACTCAATTAAACGACTAACCTTTAGCACGTCTACCAGCGTGGCCACACACACACACACGTGCGCGCGCGCACACACACCCACACACCGAGTCGTCGCTGGGCCTGGGAATTGAAGCGCTAACGATATCGTTAGCTCGTACCGATGTTCTCTACATCCAGGTTTCCCCACATTCGATATCCGTCCTTGCCGAGAGGACACACCGACTGTGCCCTGACGACTGTACGACGCCCGGAAACCGGAACCACCAGAACAGCATCCAAAGCTGGTGGGCTTGTGGCACGTACGTGTTAACTAAACCCGCTTCCTCCTCCCCACGCTAGCCTGCTTCCACACGGCGGAAACAAAACGGCAAAGAAACCGGAAATCCACCCTCTCATCCACTGTGGCACGGGTACAGCGGCGCAGTGTAACAGGATAAAAAGTTATCTCCCGAGATGTTTAAATAAGTTTCCCAACTGGAAATTGCACTTTTCTTTCATTTCCCTTCCCGTGCACGTGCACACTTAACCGCGCCCGGCTGGTCATCCCCGTCTTCCCAGCTGGCCATGGTCGATCTTTTGTTCCCGCACGGTGGAAAGCTCCGCTGGGAATGGGGAAGGAAGGCACAAGTTAAAATTAAATTCTTTTATTTCACCATTATTACTCGCACAGCACCCGGACAGAGGCCGTTGCTGCTGCTGTTATTCGAACTACATTACCACCATTTCGCCATGGGATCGACTGGTTCTGCCGCAAGCTTTTCCGGCTGTTCCGGTTTTGCACTTTTGCTATTGCTGCTGCTGCTGCTGCTGCTGCTTCTACTGTGCGAGATGGAGATGCCACTTGATCCGACGTTCAACACCATTTCCCTTCGGTACGAGCTGCATTTCCGCAGCAGCTTCTCGCTCACGGTGCATCCTGCCACCAGGACGATGAGGGGCGGAGAAAAGTACATAAAAATTAATTTACACATTCATAAACAGGCGGAGCTAACGAACGCAGGCGAACCATCCGTTGGGGGCAAGCCTAACGGGAGCAGCAGCAGCAAATGACACAATTGTTCGGGCTGGATGGACGAGACGTGCCGTCACGACATGGGGTAACGATTTCGGGTACCATAAGTTCAGGCCATTTTCCGAGCAAAAACATGACCGAGATGTCTTATTGAAGGTCTAGCCGGGCGCCTTGCTATTACAACCGTTCACACCGTTGCCTCACTTCAGGAAGCCTAAAGATAACGTGTCCAATCGGGGCCCGTACCCCTTGCCACTGTCTCTTCCTATGAACTACTGCACACTGTCGAACTTAATTTCCTTCCATTAATGCTAATGAACGCTAAGAATTTCCATAATTTTCATTAGTTTTCTCGCAAAAATTATTCCTATTAAAAGTTTACGAACCCCCGCCCGAGCTGGCAGCTTTTCAGCGCTGCCACTGATGGACGAGTCGCCGGGTTCGTTCGACTTCACTGTTGGGCAAAAATTGAAAGCAAACGTCTAGAAAAGTAACCCGTAATCGCAATCATGCCAATCGCAGGAACGTAATGAGGCTAGCAAATTGTATTGTGCCGTCGCCATTTTACACAAACTTCTCGCCTTATTTACGTTTCCGACTGACGGGGCCCGCGAGTGGGGCTGGTTTTGGGGCTCCTGCCAGTGATGGATGGTGACACAAATTATTCTCCGAAATAAATCATCCCTCCCGTGTTTGATCGATACGGGTGGATCCTGTGAGTCCAAATGACACCGAGCGCTTTGGTCTAGGTTATATTCATTCTAAATTTCAAACAATGTATACTGGGATCATCTTACC
>JXXA01010179.1:0-11280 GCA_000956255.1 Anopheles punctulatus | reverse complement strand
CTTCAAAATACTGCAAGCATGTAGGTCGGATTGCGAGGGAGCGAGAGCGGGCGAGTGAGTTTTCGTAGCAACGTCGTTATCAGCCGGGCTGCATAATTCAACTAAATTATTTATTATTGACGGCTGTCAGTGTCCCATCCTCGTCGCCGCGAGTGCCCGCCCGGTCGAACGTCAAAACACGTACGGCCTGCGGTGGTGGGGCCCGGCGATCCCTTATCAGCGGCCACGGGAAACTCGATGCTTTATTATAGAACAAACCATTCCAAATTCACGTTCTTGGCATCTGCCCTCATTCGGAAAGTCGATCCGGTTATCGACGTCTTTTTTCTTTTTCTTGTTTTTTTTTTGTCGAACGTCCGCTGGCGCTGACGTGCAGTAGTAAACGAGGGGAGAGGGAGGTAAAGCCCGGGAACGCGGGGTGATAAATTTTCACCGGCCCCGGGAGCATTCTAGGCTAGTGTCGATTGGGCGAGCGTTCTCAGTGCCGTACGAACTTCGCCGAGCGTTTGACGCATTGTCCCGGTAGCGGCAGGAAGCCTTCTCCAGCAGTGCCCTAAAGTGATAGTGGCGAGGAAAAGCGCAGAAAAGCGGTGTGATAGGACTAACGATTCAACCTCGTACCTGGAAGCTAGTGGCGAGCGATGGGCCGCGAACTGGGCAAAGTACAGCAACAGAACTCTTCCCGGCGCATCATCAGCAATCAAAGTAGTAGCAGCAGCAGCAGCAGTAGCAGCAGCAGTATCAGTAACGCCACCGTACCGGCGAAAATGCGGCAACCAATCCTCGATGAGCGCTGGACGTCCATCCTCTACACGTTGGTCGGTAAGTGGGCTCTGCACAGTCTTCTCGCGCACTACCGAAACGCCTGCCTTCACAAGAAACACACACGCCCCGGCAGTGTCTGACACGGGCACGTCAGCTACATCCGACACGGCACCGGTGAAAACTTTCCGTAAAGCTCACCCCCAAGGCTCGAGCGTGTTCGCATACACCTCGCCTTACCCGCGTGCAAATGCGTTCGACACCCACGCGGTTTTTGATTTCGCACGGTCCCACGCATGGTTGGCGCCATACGAACTTTGGGAACGAATTCCGCGAAGTGTTGTTGCCCTGAGGGGCCAACGTAGACCGTGCGGTAGGCTGCTTTTAGTGCAGATTTGCTCGTAGGCACAGTGCTTCATTGGTGTATCACGCACTGCAAACTTTACACGCGTGTGTTTATTGTTTTCTTTACTCCATCTTGTTGCCCTGTGTGTTAACCCCTTCGTTGCATCGACGTCTAAAACATGTACGTCACCTAAAATGCGATGCCTTTGAGAGCGGCACTTGTTGTCCGTAATAAGCGTAAACGAAACCCACCGCAAACAAATCACGTTTGCCGCTGTAAAGCAAACGGAGACTATTTGGTTTACTTTTCGCCCCTACTGACAGCTGATGGAAAACGGTGTTTTGACACTTGAATGCGGCAGTGTTGCCAGATTGTCCCACCAGCACTCCCAGTAACGCACCGTTCGCACATTTGCTTCCCCGCAGCTTCGCTCACCTACGTCACCGCCGGGACGATGGTTGGCTGGAGCAGTGGAACCGTCCACCGGTCGACTGGCGCCACCAACGCCACCGGCACTCGCCTCCCCCTGCTGGACAACTGGTCCATCTCGTTGGCCGCCACGCCCGCGATCGTGATCACCGTGACGGCGTGCGTGGTCCACCGCTGCTACCGGTGGATCGGCACGAAAGCGTTCCTGCTGACCGCGTCCTTGCTCGCGATCGGTGCGAGCGTGTTGGACGCGTACGGGGCGTGCTTCTGGAGCGCCAGTGCCGGCCGGGTCTTCGCCGGCATTGCGGCCGGTATCGCCCTCACGCTCGTGCCATCGTACGTGGACGAGTTCGGGACGTGCGGACAGCGAAGGCCACCGGTGGATGTGCTGCTGGCGACCGCCTTTCCACTCGGCGTGCTCCTACGATTCGGTGCCGGTAAGACAAGAAACCTCCCTCAAAAAAAAAGAAAACAAAACAAAACAAAAAAACAAAATGAATCCTGCTGGTTCGCTCGCATCGTTTCAGACCTGTTCCCCTCGCCAACCGATCCGATGTGGAACGCGGTGCGGTGGGCCATCCTGCCAACCTGCGGTTTCGTGGGTCTGCTCTTTCTCCCCGAATCGGCACGCTATCTGTGTGCCACGGGACGCGTTTCCCAGGCGGTCACCATCCTCCAGCGTACGCACGAGCCCACCGAGCAGCCGGCCCTGCACGAGCGGCTCGCCCGCTGGCAGCAGCCCGGCCCGGGACTGCTGGAAGCCGTCCGTCGTCAATCCAACCTGACGCTGCTCCTGCCCCTGCTCGGATTGTTCGCCTTCCAGGCGTTTGTCGGTGCCGTACCGATGCTGTTCTACCTGGCCGATTTGCTCGAGCTGGCCGGGCAGCGGCCGGCCGTCACCGAGGCCGCCTTGCTTCTCGCGGCCACCTTCACCGTCACCGTGCCGCTCACACACTACCTTCCGGCTGGCCGGCGTCACCACCGGCCGCTGCTGGCGCTCAGCGCCCTCTGCATCGCCCTCGCCTCACTGGCCCTCGGGTGGCACTGTCACGAGCGGCGCACCCGCACCCTCGACCTCACCGAATCGCTCACCGACTGGCCGCTGTACTGTTTCGTGCTTTTATACGTCGCGTACGGGCTCGGCCTGCACCGCCTGCCCGCCACCTTGCTAGCCGCCGAGGCCACCGACGACAACCTGTTCGCGCTACGGACGATCGCCACCGCCATCAGCTGGGGCTCGGTGTATCTCGGCGTTCGCTTACTGCCGGTGCTGCTGCGCACCATCGGGCTCGGCTGGGTGCTGTGGAACATGGCGCTCGTAGCCCTGTTTGCCGCCGCGATCGTACTACTCTGCCTGCCCGCGCACGACGACTACGCGCACAAAATGCTACCGGGTCCCCGCTCCACCACCTCCTCCGTGTCCTCCTCGTCCGATGCTCGTGCACACCACCGCTGGCATCAAACGCCACCAAAGGAACCCGCCGTTCAGCCGGCCAGCGCCAGCCTCGGGGAGCTCGTTTAATCGGGCACGGGAACCACCTATACGGTAGATAAGACTGATTGTGTAGCATCTTCCGCGGATCGAATGCAGTGAAAGGTAGAGAGAGAGAGAGAGAGAGAGAGAAAGAAGGAGAGAGCGAGAGAGAACACCACCGTCATCCTTCTGCGTCCGTGACGGGTTTATACTTACCCACTGACAGAACACTCACCTGCATTTACGCATTAGAATATAGCGTGCACACACCCACACACACCCACACACACCAATTCCACACTTAGAGAGATAAGCGTATAGGAGTTCTTTCTCATTCGGCATCGAAGCGAAGCGTAGTAGATAAGCTAGATCGTTAATAAAACCCCATATAATTAAAAAACAAAACAAAACAAGCAAAACCACCACCAAGTGTATGTTGTTTGAACAAATTGAATCTATTTGTCTTATTTGGTTGATTGGAAATGCTGCCGCCGCAACGCAAACGTCACACTGTCTGACGCGTTTGCTTCGCTCTTTCACCTTTCGCTGTAGGTTGCTCTCGCTCGCTCGGCTTCGGTGGCGTGCTATCGCCAAGCGCTTGGCTTTGCCAAACGTGCTACCGTTTGCGTGCGTCGCTTTCCTGCCACTTTCTGTTTCGCGCTCGGCCACATTCCCGGCTACGGCACGGGCACACACTAACACACCTACACAGAGCGGAAACCTTGAGCTAGGTCAGAGGGGTCGGCAGGAAGTGGAAAGGCAAGAATGAGGCAGGGAGGGATGGATCTATTGATACACTAGCCCGCGCGCACGGATTAGTTTTAGTGCGTTCGCCCTTCCCTTTCGGCAGCGGGAAAGAGTGGCGAATGTTGTGAATTGTTAAAAATATATGCATACATGTAGGCGTTTCGGTTGTGTTTCGCGTCGTGTGCCAGTGTGTGCGTGTTTGCTTTTTTTTCTCTCTCTCTATGGTTGCATCTGTTTGCTCATTCGCCCCAAGATGGTGTAAGTTGCCGTACGTTTATTTTATTTTTTGTTTGCATATCGTTTCTCCCTTGCACTATTTTCTTATCTTTTTTCCTTACTTTCCCTCTGGTTTATCCCATTTTCCTATTGCACCATCCGGGAGGCGCTTCTCAATTTTTCTATTCACTTTCGCTATTTTTTTTTCTGCCCACACTATGACAAATAGATTATACACCTCGCGTGCAGTGAAGCTGTTTTTGTTATATGTCTTCTTTCCCTTTATCTCTGCGCGGGACACATTTGTATCGATTTTTTTTATTTTTTTTTTGGTTTTGTTTGCTTAATTTCTGTTTTGTTTCAGTGTATTTCTGAAGTGCTACATTTACATTTGTTTAACAGGTGTGGTTTCTTGAGTGATGCGGCGCGTTTCCGCAGCGAATGCGAATGCTATAGCGTACAGGGCCCGATCCTCCTGAATCGTCCTGAGTCCCTTTCCTTCCTCACCATCCCCGATGCACACGTTACGCTCCTTAACGCCACTAAAAGCCCGAGGTTTGTGGAGCTCGGGCTTCGTCCGGGCAGTCGCACGCTAACGAGTGTAACGATAATAAATGTTTCCATAAATATACACCTGCCGCGCGTCATTGTAACTCGTTAACTGCGCTGTTTGTTTTTCCTCCTCTTCTTTCTCGATTTTACTGATTTTAAGAAGGGGAAAATGCGACAACCCGTGTCCTAGGACACAGCACGTCGGCTTTCGGTTGCTGCGCTCAAGCCCCGGACTGCTGCCTATTTGGATGCATCACATCCATATCGTACGACAAGAAGATCAACTAGACAACAAGAACAACAATTAGTAGGCGCATATTGTACTCTTTGCTTATAATGTGTGCACGTGACTGATGTTTGTATGTATATACATAGCCTCTCTCTCTCTCTATAGATGTATATATTTATGTATATGTATACACTGTTGACTTGCTTCGTATAAAAGTACACATGCTTAGGAGGATGAGAGTTTATCTTTGTGTTATCTAAAGTTTTTGTTTGTTTCTCACTATTTCATTAAACCATGTTTTTTTGTGTTACGTTTTCTGCTAGCTGCTGCTTACCCTTTCTTTCTTATTTCACCAACACACGTCCACCCCACTCATGCACGCACTCGTTCACTCACCCTGCTTCGAGGCAATCGGTAATGGTTCGCGTGTAGCCTACCTTGCAGGCGCAACGTTCTCGTGTTGCTGCCGCTAGGCCGCAGGCTGGAAGCTCAAACCGTACACACGCTTCTCACTGTGATCGGCCCTGGCAGTTGAAACCGAAGACGAAACACGATCCGCATCCCCTTGCTGTGTGTAGATCGTCGTTGCTCTTGCCATATTTCATTTTATTGCATCTTTTTTTTTGCCGAAATTTGTAGTGCGGCACATGAAAGAGTTTCAATTTTCCCATGCAAACAAACGCGGAGGCGCAGTTTTCCGTTAGCTTTATCGTCCCAAGTGACAAACCCATAAAGCTCGTCTCGATTGCTACCGGTGCGATCCTTTTCAAACGGCAGCTGTTTTACAACAAACCCCTCTATCTCTCACTTTCCCCCACACTCACACACACACATACACCAGCACGGCGTGCGCTTCTCAACAGCTCCCGAACGTGATGCGTTGGATAAATGTTTTTGTTTTGTTTTGAAACAATTGTTTGCATTGTTTTCCGAGCGTTCTCCGTGAAGCCATCCTCGTCTACCTCGAACACGAAGAAGTACACACGCATCAAGCACACTATCTCTCTCTCTCCCTCTCCTTCTCTCTCTATCTCTCTCACATACACGCAAACACACACTCACACACTCGAACACAAACATACACTTATGTTGACTTTTCCGCTTCTACTTCCACTGGCCTGCTTTGCTTGCGTCCTTCACCGGTCCTTGTAGCGCGGACTGCCAGCTAATTAGCTGTGATGGTGTTGTGATTTGCGTAATGCGCACGCTTCCTGCTGTGCCCTCCTGTTCCTGTTGTTAAATCTCATCAACAAAGCTTAATACCTACGGCGAGAAAGCAGGGGTGCGAGTGGAGAACTCAAGCGCGAAACGAGGCCGAGGCCGCGATTCGGTTTGCGCTTCGAAAAGGACGCTCGTGCCGTCGGGCTGCATATTTTGAGGAGCGTTTGGTTTTTGCTGCTGCTTAAATCAATTTTTTCCCCCACAACCCTGCCAACCCCCTTCCGGCTGCAGCCTGGGTGTAGTTGAGCGGCCGCAACACACCAAGCGCAGAAGCTTATTAATATCGGAGTTTTCTTTTGTTTTGTTTTTGTTTTTGCTTGCTTGCTTGCTTTGCGTTGCTGCTTCCGAAGCAGGTCCGTCGTCCGTCGTTACCCGTATAGAAATACATACATACATAACACATATCTGATAGTTGGTACATAAATGCAGCCGCCCGCCCGCTCGAAACAGCTTCTCGTGCCTCACCGCGGCTTGTGGTTTGGTTGGCGATGCCGAAACGGCTACTCCGCTGCTATTCAGCTGCTCGCCGCCGGGCAGCTGAATAGCAGCAACGAACACTCCTGTTCAGCCGCGTGTTAAGCGAGGAAAGCGAGCCCGCAGCTGGTGCGTGATATGATGGCGGGGTGACGGTTGGCTCGCGTCAATGTACTGGTGGGTGTACCTAGCGTTCCTCTAGCTCTGGTCGCAAAAGTGCCAGATGGAGCGCTCCCAAAACGATCAAATGTTGATACGCCGGAGGCTTCGGGCTGTATCGGACTCCTGGCAGCCGCGCAGCGGTGGCAGTGGAGCAAGTGGGTGCCCGGGCAGGGATGTTCCGAGACCAGCACCTCCCGCAGAACCACCCCCGACGCTACTGCCGCCACTTGCACCACTTCCACCACCAACGCCACCACCGCTACTACCACCGCCACCGCCACTGGTGGCCGGATTTTCCATCACGAGCGGATGGCAGATGTCGTACACGTTTGGTGTGCGCACCGTGGTCGTGGTGGTGCTGGCGGTGGCACCGGCGGAGCCCGTCACGCTGGTCACAACAGTCCCAACACTGCCGATGCTGCTACTGCGCCCACCGTGCTGCTGCCCGCCCGAACCGGGCGCAACGCTGCCGCTCGCATGCAGCAACATCATACCGCAGCCCGGACTCGAGGTGGAGCTGATGCTCGGTGCGTACGACGTTCGTCATCTGGAGTCGGACAGATCGCCGCCGAGCGCCGGATCGCTGTCGTCGCACAGTGACTGGGCGGCCGCACTCGGCGAGATGCTCGGTGTGCGGCCACCATGCGCCCGCATCTGCGACATGTCCGACCCGCGGCGGCTTCCCCCGACCGCCCCCTGGTAGCGGCCACCGGCGCAGAAACACCGGCAGATGATGCGCTTGAACGCGAACCGGAAGTCCTTGGAGAACAGCGCGTAGATCATCGGGTTGATGGCGGAGTTGCAGTACCCGATCCAGAACACGATCGAGAACAGCAGCTCGTTGATGCAGTCGTCGCAGAACGGGCGCACCAGGTACATGGTGAAGAACGGCAGCCAGCACAGCACGAACAGCCCGACGATGATCGCGAGCGTTTTCGCCGCCTTCGTCTCCATCCGGAAGCGCTTCACCTGTGCCTTGATGTTGCGCTTGCCCATCCGCTTGCTGGCGCGTGGCGACAACAGGCTGCCCCGCTCCTGTCGTCCCTGCTGCTGCTGTTGCGTTTGCCGATCCTGCTGCTGCTGCTGCTGCTGCTCCGAGACCGTCAGGTATTGGGACGAACCGCCGAGCACGCTGCTCATCTGCTGCTGCTCCTTCGACGGGCGGCGAAAGATCTGCGACGCGGTACTATCGCGCCCGTTCGACGACGAGTAGTGGACGGCATACAGCAGCTTCGCACCGCCCGCACCGCCCGCACCACCGGACGCAACCATCGACCCGCCGTCCACGCCGTGGCAGCTCTGCGCCACGTTCTCCGTCGACGGGTAGGAGACGGAGATCTTGATCTTCTCGTGATGGGCGACCGCGTGATGGTGCCCACCGGTCAGCTTGCCGCGGGTCGAGTAGCGAGACAGCCGCTCCGGGGACGCGCTGCCGATGCTGGTCGTCGTGCTGTGCGTGCTGCCGTTGCTGTGGGGCGATTCGTGGTGCGCCGGTGCGCCGGTAGTCGAGCCGCGTCCACGGTGTATCCGCAGCGTCAGCCGATTGTCGTCGAAGCGATTGCCCATGCCTGCCGTGGCGCGACGAATGCGACGTGTGCCGCACGCACGCCACCAAAACACGATTCGGGTGACAGCGGCAAGGGGAAGGAGAAGAGGAACGGAGCAGCAAAAAAAGGGGACACAGAGAGAAGAGAAGGGGGAAAGAAACAGATGGGAACAAAGTTTTAGTATGCGCTGGTAGTGTTGTTTTCGTTTGCCGCTGCCTCGGTTGCGTTCCGTGCGCGTGCTACCTGGGCGCTGTCAAAGCTGCCCAGCCCGTCCCGAATGACAGGCGGCTGCGCTGCGGTGCTGTGCGGGCTAGTCTAGTTACCGGGCGCAACCGGTTGTGGCGGTTGCTGGTGTGCAGGGGTCGCGCTAGCGCCAAATAATAAACAGTGTTGCTCTCCTGCCGGCCTGCTGATGGGACGCCCAGACTTCCATCACCGGCCACGATAGCGTGTAGCAGCGCGGTGAGCGCGGGCGCTACTCGCTCTCGAAATGATCAGCGCAAAGAAAGGTGAACGGGTTAAGCAGAAAACAGAAACGTAAACAAGCACAGACTGCGGGTGATGCTGGTGATGGAAGTAGCGACGGGGCGAAGGAAGAGCGAAGGGCAAGGGATGGGGAACGGTGCTGACGGGGTGTGCCCCTGACAAGTATGCAATGTGCGCAATGACAGTTCAAAAGGAAATAAAGCGTTCCGTATCGGTCACGAGATAGCTATAACGATTCGCATTTCTACCTGTTGTTTTGCTGTTGTCCATCCACCGTGCCTCGCAACGGCATCGTTATCGGTAGGGGGGAAAAATTGCACAATAAGGTTGCAAAACCCCGCCCGCATTGGTGATCACTTTCTGCACGAGCGATCCGGACGAGGCTGTGTAAATAGGTGCTTTTCCTAGCCGCATCGTACGTGCGAGCGCGGGCCGAGATTGACAGGCACGGCACAACAAACCACAACAAACACAAACAAAACGGCACCAAGCACACCCAAGCGCTTGACAGCAACGTCAATTAGTTGACCGCGGTGAGCGTTTCGATGCGACGATGCGGGTGCGGCTTAGTTGGAGGCTTAGTGGAAGCTTAGTCCAGCCCCAGCCGCCATGAGGCAGCCCGGGACGCGGTAGCGCGGGGTCTGTTTTCTTTAGCTACTGGTTTGCCGTACCGCCCTCAGCCCCCTTCCGGCTGTCAGAGCGCAGCGAAGTGTTTGATTGTCTACGAACGATTACGAGGGACGCGTTTTTTTTTTTTTAGTTTTTTTTTATCGCATTTATGTGCGCTGAACCGTGCAACCACGTCACTCTCATCAACTGTTTGCTGAAAAGCAAGTTTCAGTCCCGGGCGTGATGTAAACAACGACCGTTTTTGATACCTTTTTACCCCATCCCAAGCCTGGCCGTTGTTGCTAGTTCACTAATGTATACTACGACTGCCTGGTGTCGCTGCGGAAGCTTTCGCGCTAGGGGGCGCCAGTGTTTATCTAGCTGTGTTTTTATTTTTTCCACTTCTTGCCACAGCTGTACATTCTTACATCACTTGGGCAGGATTACGCCTAGGTTTGCTGCTGCCGAAACGATTATTTCTGTGGCAACGACGATTTGTTTGTTCTGTTCGTTCTGCTTTTGTTGTTATCTCGTCTCCACAACTAACCCCTGCCACTACACCAACAGTCTCGACGTCTACGCTGTATCGCAGCCACACAAACATATGCGGGGACACGCCGAGCGACGGCGCCATTGCCGCAGACCAGTGGTAGTTGTCGAATACACAAAACGTTATGGATCGCGATGCGATGCGGTTGACGTTTTGTTTCCGCTTCCCGCCCGTACCCGAGAGCCCAGTCAGCGAAATGGCGACGCTGTTTGCGTAACTCAGGGGGAGGGGGGGGGGGGGGGGGGGGAGAGGCGACACTGATGGGTCCTGGCCGTTCCTCGTCCTGGCTCTGTTATTTTTATTTTATTTTATTTTTGTTTTGCTCTGCTGCCCGCCAGAGGCATAACTAATGAGGAGTTTGCGGTTTGATTTGTTTGATTCGCGTTTCCGGCTTGCTGGCGCGCTGTAGTCGAGCGCGTAGGGGGGCTCGCGGGCGCACGGGATTGAGCGTGTGAGAGCCAGTTCGCTTGCCGGGAATCCAGACGCCAGACCAGTGCCACAACAACAACAACAACGCCACACATCTAACATCGGATGTTGGTGTTATTTATAATAGCGCAAAAAAAACGGTCTCATTCCGGTGGGCGCTGGATCTATCGCTCTTTCAGCTTGCTTGCAATTTGCTTCCCAAGGTTACGTAAATCGCAACCGTTGCCAACATTTTATCCCGCCAGCCACCATGACGTCGACACAGATTCTGCTGACAAGTTCGCACAAAGCATGTGGCTGAGCATGCCTAATTAGCAGAGGAGTTAGCAAGCTGCGTGTCCCATAGCAAAACGGTCCTCCCGGTTAGTGCAAGCGTACCCATAGCCCTTGTTTTTAACCTCCTTACTCGCTAAGTATACATCAGCACAACGACATCTGTCAAACGCAAGAAGGAAAACAAACTTTCACACAAAACAAAAACAACACTTAGTAACCGTCAAAACGCTCCGTCGGTTTCTTCTATTTTGCCTCACCAGTTCAACGACTAACAAACAAACCGCGGCACCCCTCGCGCCCGCATTTATTTGCCGATCAAATGGCCAAAGTAATCGCCACCACGCCACGGCTCTCCCACCCGTGCGTCTTCCGACCGGCGTGCGGTGAGAAGTTTATTTTTACTGAGCTTATGAACTACTTGCCTTACGGGTTATTACGTGTTATGTGCCCTACGTACTAGTTTCATTACCATCGCTATTATTATTATAACATTCTGCTTTGTCGAAACCGTGAAACAAAACACATCGTTACTGCTGGGCACACCGCCCACCGCTGGCGTGCGAGCCACTGGAAGGAAACGCACGGAATTAAAACACAAATAGAGTAAAATACTGTTTCGCCGACCAGGGGTGATGATCCGCCGTGAACTACCGAGGAAAGGAGACCTTCGCAATGGCGGGCACCAGTGCTCAGCTTCCTTCGTTTTCCGCGCTTACCGAGCTAATACCCTGTTGAGTTAGTTTTAGTACGTGTGCGTGTGTGTGTGTGTTT
>JXXA01010176.1:0-18330 GCA_000956255.1 Anopheles punctulatus | reverse complement strand
TGTGTGGATATGCCAGTTAAGGTCCGTTTTGTTCATGCTGTGAGCATTTTTCGTTCGTCTTTCTTTACGTTTTACGTGCTAGCGGATGGCGCACTGACGGACAGAAAACCTAGAAACCGCTTTCCATCGCTCACTGGGCTCATGCCTTTGTACCATGATTTTGGTGGTGAGTTATTCGAGCGTTCCATCCCGCTCACTCGCACTCTCTTTCTCATTTTTGCTTATTTAGAGGGTAAAAATGATTTTTCGTTTTTCTTTTCGCAAGCGAGCGAACGCACAGAGGAAACAGCAAACAAACAAAACGAACCACGCGGCCCTCAGAGCATGGGGAGCCAAATTTCCATCGTAAGCCAGGCCCCGGCTTACGATCCCCGGCCCGGAGCGCGTGTGTATATATATTGGGTATTTTATGTGCGTTCGTGTTCAAACCGGTGTTGCGAATGGTCAGTGGCGCCGCGTGAACAAGCGGATAATTTAGCCCACCCATTTCGAAAAGGTGCTCATGTCCGGTGGTTTTGTGTTTCTTTTTGCTGTGACCGAGCTGCTTTTGGATTGCTGCGAGGGTGAAGGGAGGGAAAAAAAACCACGGCACACGATGGGCCGATTCGGTTTAAGGACGCCGTTAATTCACCTGTTCCTTGGCGCGAGGGTCGTCAAGGCGACCGCGATGGGTGATGATGCCCGGTTGTGGTTAGGGAGTTTGTGAGGAAAGGTAAAAATTCTTCACTTACTGCCGGTTATTTTTTATTTTTTTGTAAAGCAACGTTCCTTGACCATCGCCATGCATGGCGAGTTGTAACGCGCTTAAATCGATTTTTACCTCACATCCTATTTGGCGAAGGGAATGGGCCACGCTGTGTGTACATTAGCTTATTTCTGTTTCGCTTGAAATCGCCAGTACAGACGGACTTTACATGGAGTCACCAGAGTCGGCAAGTTGAGCTGAAGGAACGTAAAAATCTCAACCATGAGCGTTGTGCGGAAAGCGGAAAATGTTCCTGCTCGTACTTTTCGTTTTGATTCTTTTCCCTAGATCCTCCCGTCTGCATATCGACAAACCCATGGCGTAACACAGTGACACACAAGGATGACAAGAAGGGCAGGAAGGATAAGTTAAATAGAATGGAAAACGAAGTAACTCACAGCTAAAAGGTTTCACTCCGCGGTAATGCTCGGCCCTGTCAACGGGCGCGACCTCGCCGTGTGTTGGTTGTTTGTTTCTGTGGGGTTTTTTTTTCACTCTCTCAGGGCGATCGATTGTTGCCCTTTTTCGCGTGGAAAAAAGGGCTGCTCGCTTGGTGCCTGCCCAGTGCCGGGCCAGACGGTGCAATATTTTAGTTGATTTTATTTGCCACCGCGTTGTGTTGCTTCGTGAGAAACAAAAAATATCTTCCCGTAATCCCACCGATAGACGCGACGCTAGTTCTGGCAGCTCGACCTTCACTCGATCGAATCTTTATTGCGAAACAAATTTCGGTGCGCACCGGAAGCTCTTTCATTTTTATCTGCCATCACTATCCTGCAGCTACTTAGCGAGCCAGCAAACGCCACAACGAACTTCCACAAAAGCTTCCTCGTTATGGAGGCGTCACAAACGAAGCACGTCCGTTTTCGTCTTGGATTCGAATCACGAAGCAACTAAACGTACACCTTTCAGCACACATACATACACACACACATTCACCTTCACACACATGCACACGAGGACACACGAGGCATACACTTAAGCACACATGCACAAAGGGTCACACGCGGGTTCGTTCGCACGCTACTAAACTGCTTCGGCCCTAATCCGTGACTGCGCTAATTGAGCTTTGTTATGGTATTTGGCCAAATCGGAGTACGGGGATGACTAATTTCCCGCGGTCGCACATCCGGTCCCCGCACACCGAGCCGGACCGTGGCTTTATCCCCCTGCAGCCACACGATCGGAGCCATCGAATACAATTTCACCGTCGCTTCCCATTCCCGCTCACGCCCCAACACTTCCGCCGTGGACTCGTTTGTTTCCGAAGGAAGAGCGACGTGAAGGAAAATTCTTTCGGGGGGTTTTATTTTCTTTCGCTCGGAACGGGTTAGTGAGGAACTTATGGACAAGCGGCTTTGATGTACTTAGCCAGATGCACAAAGCGACACGAGCACCAACGGAAACGGTCACCGGTGGACCGGTGGAGACACGGATTCACGCACGGACGAACGAACGCACGTTCAGTAAACTGTAACCCGTTTGGCTTATCCAATTGCACCCAACAACACCCAGTGCCTTTTCATTCAAGCGTTCACGTACGGTACGGTATAGCCCCGGGTGGCATCCAGCCTCACGCTCGCCCGACGCCAAAAACGCGCTTACGCAGGTGAAAATTTTCGACCAGACGAACGAAAACGGTTCCAGTTCGGCGCACGGTTCGGACAAAACTGGAGCACGGTTACGTTCGGGCCGTCGGGTGGCGCACGCAAGTCCACGACGCCCGAACGGGCCAACCCGAGCGGGCCGGCGGGTGGCCGAAAAGGCGTCCCCGAGTCGTTTCACCGAAGCAACCACCCAGGAACCGAATACGGCACGGTAACGTCGACATAGCCACGACGCAAAAGTCGACATTCGCGGTAGCTGTCAAAGTTCGGCCAAACAACGGGGTTTTCCGAGCACGGTACACGAGCGTGATGGTTGGGAAAATCGTTCTCATTTTCTCAACGTCCAAAAGCGACGACTGCGAGCGTGCAGGAATGAGCGTTTCTGAGCAGTTTTCCACGTGTTTTTTTTCTCACCGAACCGTACTTTTTCTCTCTCTCAACCGCTCTTGCTTCGTTTCGGAGCTTTTTTGTGTTGCCACGGGTAGGATGTGGGAGCCAAAGCGGGTTAAATTTTGCAAGTCGATCAAAAAATCTCCGTAAAAGCATTTGTTGCGTTGCATCTTGCACGAGCCAGATTATGAAGGTTTTCTGTAGCTATCTTTAATTTATGTGGCGGTATGGGTTGGGGATTTGATTACAAGTGGTTAAACTTTGTAAATAAAAAAAAGTCATTTCAAGATTTCGTAGAAGGTAGCAGCATGAATAAATTTCTACATTGCATTATTCCCTCGGAACATTAAGTTTTATTAAAAACTTTCAATTTTTAAATGATTGAGGTTTATTGTTTTAGCTTTGCTTTTTCTGAAGTCAAAAACAACAAGCATACTTATTTTTAAAACATAATATTCATAACTTTTATTGCCAGGATGAAAAACTGTATTCATTACAAATATTCAGTTTATCTTGTTTATACATTCATTTCTTCAAGCAAAATTTCTGTTTCAAACTCTTATATCATGGACTCATGTTTCAGTCGAAGGTTTTGTCAATTGAAAAGATGTCAAAATGTAAAGTTATTTACTTGAAACCTAAGTTTTAAATTTGATTTTTGTACTCCAAATGGGAGTTGGAAATGAATATAAAAGCAGTTTTTGTTTAACTTTTTTTCAAATGTACATTATTCTTTAAATAACTAAAGTTCTGTGAATTTCGATAATTTTGTCTATATTCTTATCCTTATAGGTTAATATTACTCAGCATAGTTATATTACTGACATGACTAATGTTTCTTACAAATTTATCTTACATATATTAACAAATACAAACTCAAACAAAGTAAATAAAATAGCATGATACACAAGAATTAAATAAAAACCCAATAAACGTTAACATTAAACTATGAAATAGAAACATGAGCTTTCCCAGCTAACCAGCAATTCAGCCTTGCAACCATCCCTTTTAATCAATGGATACCCTGTCACCTTCTTGCACGGTTCATATTTCAATAAAAAAACTTTATTTTCTAGAAAGCACCGAAACCAGCTCACTCGCCTTCGGTGGACGCTGGGCGTTTCAGTGACGGCGGTTTATAGAGAGAAAAAAAACCCTACCGCACCAGGATCAAGTCTGGCTGAAAGGCCCGATCGCAAAGGCAGCTAGCAGCTACCGGGAAAAGTGAGCTCTATCGGCGACTGTCACCGGTGCGTATGTGTGTAAGAGTAATTAAAATGTCATCTCCAATGTCCTGGCGCATCAGCCCCGGTTCCAAGAGTCCCAACATTTACCATGCAAAACCCGACTACGAACGATTCGTGTTTTTTTTTTTTCGTTGTGTGTTGATTCGAGAACCGCTCAAACGCAACCGGGTTGGATACCATCAGGGGTACAAGAGTGGACAAAAAGATAAAAAACCCCTATTAAGGCAAACTTCAAAAGGTTACTCCTTTTCTAAAAAAAACACACACACACAACCATGTGCCTGAACAGACTGGATTGCATTGCAAGTTTTAGAAAAGCAAAAACACAAAAAATAATAAAACGCAATAAATGCTGACCATTATGTTTCCGGTCAATACGACGCTGTAGATTCCCTGCTAATCGCAACGCGGAATACACGATAGCCCGTGTGCAGTCAATCCCAGTTGCCAACGCCAAAAAAATTTAATAATCTGCGTTTACTGCCGTGCCTGCGCGTGTCTGTCAGTGAAGGTCCTGTTCCCAGCGAGTATAGTCCTGATAGTGCTGTACCAAGTACCTTCACTAGGGGTGATTCTTCGTGACCTTAAATTGAGCACTTCCGGAGTGTCGGTCAGTCGGTCTGCTTGGAAAGACCCACAAACACAGACAAACGCTCGCACACGCACACACACACGACGGCTCAATTTTGCTCGGGAATACTTCGCACGAATCCACGGGAGAGAGCTGCCGCTGCGCATAAATACTCGATGCCGGAGGAGTTTATTTATGACGCGCGTATTAATATTCAGCAGCAATGTACGGACCATGGGTTGGCTCGTGTACGGTCGTACATGTAACCCGAGTCTCCCGAGAGGTCTGTCCGGTCAAGGTGGGCCAACGCGGTCGGGGGAAAACGGGTGGGGCAAAATACCGGAGCAAAAATACCTACCACACAATTCCAACCGGATGCAACACAACAGACCACCCGGGGGGTTGATGGGGGCGGAGGACAGTAGCAAGTCATGCCGGCTCACGGTCTGGCCGGTGTGAGGCGACACAAGGCACGGCCAGAATCCTGCCACTGACGGGGTGAAACCCATATATCTACTTACATGCTTCACGGATCACAGCCAAAGACAGTTTGAAGCACCTTTCAAAAGGTCGACCCGTCCCTTCTGATGTCTGACAACGGCACCGTTGCGCCGGAGACGGAGTGCCGGACGTCTTCCGCATTTCTCACAGTCACACCGACCATGCCACAGTCACACACACCCACACCCACACGGGCGATCTCAAACACGATGGCAATCTCAACCATATGTGAGCACGGCACACCCTTCGCCACACCGTATCGGTATGCTTGCAAACGAAATGAAGTGAGTGATAATTTACAAGA
Source organism: Anopheles punctulatus (assembly GCA_000956255.1). Lineage (NCBI taxonomy): Eukaryota > Metazoa > Arthropoda > Insecta > Diptera > Culicidae > Anopheles > Anopheles punctulatus. The sequence goes on along the minus strand of JXXA01010176.1, from coordinate 12,965 downwards.
TCTATTTAAGACGTCGTCTTATCTAATTACTATATAAATAAGGCCGGGAATAAATTTACCCGGCCCGGGCGGGTGCGTGTGAGCGAGCCGCATTCCCATCACATACGTTCGGTGAACGGCGCAGGGTTTTTGGGGGCTCGCGTGAAGCTGGAATACCTCACCGAGCAGCAGATGCGGAAGATGCATGGACCGGGTTTTTGCTATCCGCCAGAAACTAGGACGATCGTGTTTGCCTGAACTTTGGCTGTGCGGTACACTTAAAAGCGCTTTGTGAACGATTGGTCTGGTTAAGCCGGTGAAGCTGATTGGGGCGTGATTTCGGAATCTCATATAGAAATTTTTTTTAATATAATTGTGAAAAAGATTTGATTATGATTCTCATGTTTATCCATCATTCATATTTTTGAAAATATTTTAAATTATAGAGTTAAATGTTTCCAAGCGGTTTTTTCAACTAGTCATAGGCTATTATTTAACATCGAAATGAAAATTTTGGCGCTTTTCATTTAATATCTGAAATGCTTCGTGAACCAAACAAGTACAATACTCTTTATTTTGTTATATACCACGATTTTTTATACATGTCACTTTTGTATCGCATTTTACAAGCTTTAAATGCAATTACTATAAAATCTAGAATCCTTGTCCAAGAATATAACGCATACTGGGAATTGAATAATATCTCATTTAATTCATTCTGTGTTCGGTGATTCTGCGAACGACAAAGTTATTAGAATAATTCAAATAATGTATGTGCCAGTCATTGCTTCCTCAAGTCAAGTTTCATCTTAAGTTGCTTTAAATTCAAAGAAAAAGATTCCAATACAGCTTTGATGCGGTTTTGAATCCTACTCTAATGAAAAAGGATAGAATTTACATGTTCTATTTAAAAATGGTTAAGGCAATAGAAGAAACTCAATGATGACAGAAGACCGTGTCGCAGTGTTCCAGACATTGCAATAATGAAAAATGAATAAATATGAAAGATGTTGTGTGAAAAAATTCCGTTGAATGTAGAGATGAACAATTCCTTTCAATACTATTTATTTACCTGAGTAGGAAACGGTTCATATGCTTCCTAGAAATGGTGCTACAATTGCAAATTCCTCAATACAATCTACAACTTCTTGTTGTGTCAAATAACGTCGTAGGCCAAGCTTTACGTAACTTATAAAGTTGAAGCCCGAAGGAACGCACAGTTTTTGCCAAGAAATCTTTTTTCAACCAAAAATCAATGGTGATACGCACGACTATATTATCCTTCCAAGGATCCATCATACCCAACAGATTATTTAGCAACAGCTTGCACTCACTGCTAATAAACCCACCACCCACCGGTCACGTGCGGGACGAATCAAAAAGCGAATGCTTAAGCGTGGCATGGATTTTATTTGTATCCACTCACTCCTACCCCTCTCCGCGCGCATCCTACGGTGGCAATAATTCTGCGGAGTTTCATGTTTCTTTTTTTAATTCGTTTGGTTTTTTTTCTGCTGTCCTTTATTGGTGTTGAATGGGATGCATTGCTGCGACACAATTGCTGTGTGGATGGGGTGATGCTGCCGGTGGCAGAAGAAAAGGAAAGCGAACCCAGGAACACGAAAAAAAAAACAACGACATCCCAGCCAACCACGTGCAAAAACCGAACCGCAAAAGGGCGAGCTGTAACGACTCGGCATAATAATTCAGCCGGAAATTAATTCCTAACAAGAAAAAACCGGATCCCGCCAGAGGAGAAACCGTACCCTTGTACCGACCTCCTTGGATTGTGTGTCCTTCGTCGGAAGGCCTTTTCGCGGTGCGACGTGGTCCAGTTCACATGGTTGTCGTAAATATTTCTTCGTCGCCTGCGTCCGAGCGTGCGGTGGAGGTGTCGGTTCCAGCACCCGGGCATGCGACCCTCCTTCCCGTTACCGGGACGTTCTTTTCGGCTGCTTTCTTTGTTATTTTATCCTCTCCGATGATCTTTCCACCGTACTTACGCCCGACCATTTCTCTAATCATGAGTTGAAGCGCTCCGTAGCGGTGCGAAGGTGCCCAACGCTCGCCTTCAAGTGGGCTTGAAGATGAAGGAATGTCTTTTTTTCGGTTGTGAAGTTGCTTATACTGTTAGCTGCCGCTTTTCCTAACAAACGAAAAGTGCAATGTATATGTGTATATATGTGTGTGTGTGTTTGTGCGGCTCGCTTGTCGGATTTCGGAGCCAGGATAATAAATGGTTCCCGATAAACTGTGTCTGCACCCTGGCGCCGGCAGGCGAAGGATGTGCAAAGTGTCGCACTTTGTTCGAAAATGGAAGGCTTTATGCTTCACTCACGCACATCCCGCGCAATCCACGAAAGTGCAGAAAACAATACCGAAACGGGGGGCCAAGTGAAGTGAAGCCTTCGGCGAGCGGCGACGGTGGGCGGTTGTTATGTAATTTTTCCTGATTATTTTATATCCCTTAATGTCCGCCGCCGTACGTGGGTCGCAGCCGCGTCAGCAAACGTGCGGCTTACGGGCGCTTCCCGGCACGTCGCACAACCGGTTCGCGAGGCTGTTTGTTTCGTTTTGCTTGATCCGCTTCCGTTCGCCTTTCCTGATGACCCACTCGCGGATGTTTTTCGTCTTACGTTTTTCGAGAGCCGTTTGGTTTGTTTTCAAAATCATCCCGAAAATGGAGAAACGCACGTGCGCCCCCAAAACAGACGCAACGAACGGCGAGGGAACAGCAAAACGGTATCCCCATTCCGGCCTCCCGAAGAACAAGGGCATCAGAAAGAACGGAAACGAATTTATTTTGATTATCTGGTCTGTCCTCGGGCGGAGTGGTTGCGAGGGAATGTTGGTATCGGTGGCGTTTCGCAACGACTTCGAAGACTTTGTCTCTAAGTGGGCTTAGCGTACGAACGGGACCGCTTCCCGCTGAACAAACCCTTCTCCATAGCTGGGGTTTGTTTGTCTGCCTGTGTATGTGTGTGTTTTTGTGTTTTGAGCTAGTCCTATATCCTGCCGCGGAACGATTAAAGATAGCGAGGGTCCCCTTTGCGGTGAGCCTAGGGGCAACAAATCTTCTTCCCGAGGCGGCCTGTGACACAAATGTGTCGGCTTTTATGAGCTGCTAGGAAGCGCAGCGTATACGGCACGTACGTGGCCGGACCGTGGTGCTAATCTGATCTGAGTGCTGCCTGGTTCATGCGCCTTTTCGGGGTGATTTGTTTCGACTTATGCGAAGGACAAGCGAAAGATCCGTGTTTTCTCCTTTTTTTCTGTTGCTACATCCAGCCGGGAGATGAGTTGCTGTGTGATTTTCTCATGCAAATCTATCGGTACTTGGTACTCCCGTCGTTAAGGATTGAGAATGGCCCGAGTGTGTGTTTTGTTCAATTTTCGGATTGACGTTAAATGTGACACCGTTAGCCTCCAGGATGACTAGCAATCGAGCAAAAAGCTTTAAGTAGGTATAAGTTAGCCTGGAATATTTCCCTTTCAAGTGAGCAAGATTTTAAAAATTTGCTTCAACTGACTAATAATGCTTCGAAAAATTGGAAGAAGGAGCTGTATGCTCCATTAAATTATATTTTGTTTGTTTTTCCAAATCATTTGTTATAAAGTAAGTATTTTGCAGAAAATTTTCAATTGAAAATTGATTAATACATAATTTTGGAACAATTAAAATTGCATGTAAATGTAAGTAAGTCAAAGCTTCTCTTAATTTTAAATAGATAATTTTGCCAAAAACTTGTCTAACTCACCGAGCTATCTTATTTTTTAATGTTTGATTCAGTTTTAATTTCAAATATAAGTGGTTTCTGCATATAATCTAAAAAAATCCAGTCTGTTGGAAAATTGAGTATGCTACGAACTCACAAAATAGATTATTTATTATATTAAGCTATTCTACGAAGTACTCAATTTTATAAATCGTGCAAAGGTGTTCGAATAGGCAGGACAGGCTACTGTTTTATGTAAGTAAACATAAGCTTTTGAATTTATTTTTTTCGGTTTATTGTTTTTCGGAAATTGATTTTCGATAAAAGAAACAACTTTCATATCAAGAAAAACACTCAAAGTAATGATTGCGGAAACATTTTCAATGGAAACAGAAATAGCTCGGTGTACAATGAGCTTACCCCATCACTTCAACCTTTTCGCAGAAAAGCCTAGTGAAACATACTCCGAACGAGCCCAAAACATTGCCATTTTGATGTGCCCCTAGTGGAAGCCATTTCCACGTTTCTATCGATACTCTTTCCAAGTGATTGCGCACCATGCGCCATTTGGACCATTGGCCTAGGTGCAACGGTGTGTGGCAGAGTTGGCGCTATTGGTTCATCCCGCTTCATCCGTCATGGCACAGTCCCTCCGGCAGCGTCTTACGGTACGGTGAAGAGCATCATTTTCATCGATGCAAAATAAGTCATTGCGCCGGAAAGGGCGAGGATAAAAGTTCGGATGCATTAAAAATCCATTAGAATCGCAACCATAAGCCATCCGGTATCGGGCGTGTCAGGCGTGTGGTTAGTGAGAAAGGGGTAACGGAGAGGAAAACTTTGAATTATGAAAACGAGCCGAATGAGTAGCGGCGCCTCTGGGAGTTGTCTTTAAAGCGAGCGTTGGATCAAGAACAGAAGCTTCTAGACGCGTCAAATTCGTAGGCTTTTATTGCACTTTTTGCAGCGACAAAACGCTCCCTCACTGACACATAGGGAGCGCACTGGCGGTGGGAACACTTTCCCAGGAAGCGTCAGGGGGCTGTTTCTGCTCTGTTTTTTTCCTATTTCTCCGTACCGGATAAAAATCACTCGGGAACATATTAAACGTGGCACGTCGGGGCTATGTTCGTGCGCCTCGCTGCTCAATTCCACTGTCGACACGGCACGCATGACCGAACAGCGAGACCGCGGAATGGACCGCGCGGTATGGAAGTAATCAACCCGTTCGCGTTGATGCCTGCAAGATGCTCCCACTCAGACTGATTGTTTTTCCTTCACATTAACTCCATTGTCCGCGGGAAGATTGCATGACTGGCGTTTGTGAGGCGCTTCGAGGGCTACAAAAAGGGGCTGGTGAGCGCGAGGGGAGCGTAGCATATGGAGGAATTTTCAGTTCCTATCGTTTGAGTGTGTGTGTTTTCTCGGTTTCGCTTGCTCCTTTCGTTTCCCTTCCCCACAGAGGGAGCAATATTTCAAACGACTCACGGAAAAGCGCACGGTGATGAAGACAAACAGAAAAAGAAGCGACATGAAGGGCGACAAATCGCGCTGACTGGCTGCTAAGCAGCATGCGCAATTAAAGAAGCATAATTAAAAATTAATTTTAGAGCGAGCACATTAATTTCCCGCCAACAAATTCCAAAAGACCCGTGGTGCCGGCCCGGCGGAAGATGCGAAGCGCGAAAGCGAAAGCATTCCATTTGTCGAAAGCTGCATCCGGTCGCTGCGTTTGTCACCCCGGTTCGCGTTCGGTAAGGGCGCGAGGCTAGATTTTATAGCCAACGATTCGTGCCGCACCGAACCGTACCGGCACATAAAGCGGGATAATACGAGCTGAAAATTAATTACAACTTGCCTCACTGTCGCTCACTGTCACTGGGTGCGAATGTGTTTCTGCAGCGCAGGGAAAGAAGTCGTCATCACCTTGTACTCTCAAATTCACCCGCTCGAATCACACCGCCACCACCGAGCGGGAAGGGAAGTGCTTTTCAATTAGGAAAATCTAAATTTTTGGAGCATCTTTTCGAGCACGGCTCAGAAGAATATCCTGATGCTGGTGCAGCGGTGCCGGGAAGAGAAATGATCTTGTGAGTTTTCACCAGCGGAAACACATTTTTCACACTTTCGCGACGCGACGCAACGCCGTTTTGTTTCGCCTTGTTTGCCGTCGTCGGTGCCATTTTTTCACGGTACTTTCATGGCGATTTTGGCAAGCGCTTAAGCAAAAGTTGCTCGACCGTGTGACAAGTGTGAGAGCTGGGGAAGCGTGAGTTAGCAACAGCGCGATTATGATTTATGTGTCGAAGTTGATGGGTTTGTTAGATTAACGACGCGTTGCAATCAGCGTTCCGAGGACATGGTTTAAGTGTTTATTTTGGATAGTATCATTTTTACTGAAATGCTTTATGCAAACAAATGTACAAAATCGTTTGATTGCATTGTAATGATTTGCAAACAAATGTACAAAATCAGTCACGCAGGCACCACATTCACATTATCTAAACGATTGTCTTAATTTCAGAATTAACTTCAGCTGCGTTTTGATGCCGGCGTCAAATTGTTTCTTAATTGCGCACCGTTTCAGCAACACTGAAACTTCACACATGGCTCACGCAGCTGATGCCGCTTCGATTTAGCTGCCACTAAAGCTGGGCATTAAATTCACCGCTCACCTGTACTCAACATTCCCGAGGCCGTAAGTGTTATGGCCGTAATGGAATGTCACCTTCAATCCGGTGTTTATCGCTTACAAAACGCCTTTCTCTTTCAATAACCTCCACCATGATCCATGAGCACCTAATGGGACGGCTCTTTCTTCGGGGAGCGGTGGAACCATTCTACCCTTCCCACTGTGCGTGGAACCGTCACTTGAGTCGAACGGTGGCGCACACAAACGACTCGAACGCGAACTGCGGTGACGTGATGCAAGCTGTTGATAACAACGTCACGTAATTTTGCCTCCCGGTTGATGGTTTTGGACCCAACTTTCTGGCCACCCCGAGTGTGCTTTTGAAAAGGCTGCCACCCGACTGAAAAGAGCTTCGACTTCCACTCCGGCATCGGGACACGGAGTGGTGCCAAACGACTGGTTGTTTTTTTTTTTGTTTTTTCGTACCAGTTTTGGAACCGAATGTGTAGGGTTTGCTGTATTTGTTCACCTGTGGGCATGAATCACAATGAAGGCGACTAATTCCGTGCCAGCACAGACATGTTTCTGGCTGAAGGATGCCATTTGCAGTTCCAATACAGAGCACGGGTCGTGCTGGGTTACTCTGAGTTGCCGGAACGGAGTTCCTACGGAAGGATGGAAAACTTAAGACGGATACTTGGGGGTCAAAGGATTGGTTATCAGCTTCACGAACATGACATGCAACTATTACTGTGTGACATTTGATTGTAGCCATTTAGTAAAATGTGACCATCCAACCGAACTTTAAACAGGTGCAACTCGTGCTGATGAGTAACAAGCTGTCTGTATTTATCATCAATGTGGTAGAAATCAAGCTGTCTGGAAACCTGATCAATGTTCCTTACCGTTTATTGTTTCATAATTATGAGAACAAAGCAAATATGTTTTAGAAAGACGTATCGAACAAAATCATTAAGCACTGCAATGAAAGAATTTTACTATCCCCTTTTATTGAGCACCTCCCGACCGATGGCCTTTGAATGCCACTTGATGGAGGCGCCCAGTGTCGTGTGAAAAATGTGACTTATTTATTTATTTATTTATTTGAATTATGCACGATGCACTCCATTTTATCAAATTGAAAATTTGTTTTGATAAAACTGCTGGTTGATAATACATTGAAAAAACATGCATACCTAAATTTTGTTTTAGAAAATAATTTTAAGCAATCATTTCACTTACTCTGTTGAAATATTTCAGAACGTCAAACAACAAAATGACCATTGCCAGCATCAAGCCTGGCATGGTTTCCACTAAGATAGCTCATTAGCGTATGTAGTTATGAGCACTCGAAGTACTTGACAACAAAAAAAACTTACTACATTACAACATCCACCTGACAGGTAGTTGTTAATGAACGAAGGTTCAACAAAATAAATAAAAAAGGTGTCTCGGACAGGACTAAGATCGCCCGAAAGGGTCTCCACTCCTGCTAGCATGTGAACGGTTTTTGATGATAGTAGTTATGGTGAAGATTAATGGCAAAAAGTTCTGCAAAAAGCCCCCAAAAAAGTGAACAGAAACACGCACATGAAGTGGAAAGTACGATCCGTCCTAGGCAATAACCCATGGCGTCTGCGATGAGGCTTGATTTAAACCCACATTCAGTAGATTTAATTACACCCTCCTCCGTTGTGTCTCTTTTTTAGCCGTAGGATACATGACAAATGCAAACTCACCCAATCACTTCTTCCCCGCCTGCGATTTGAAGCTAACCTGCCTGGAAGAAGGATGGGTTTGTGGGCGAACTATTAGATCACTTTGTACCATGAGGCTAAGGGCTACGAAGGAGCACACATTCTTGGGTACAAAACTTTCTCAACTACTCATTTCATGCGAGCAACTCGTGTCTTTCTCCTACCGACCACCATTCCCGATCCTCGAGCCTCTAACGTGTGGAGGAGCCAAGAAGGAGGTTGCATCTTTCCAACTTGCTCGATTATCCTCAACCGGATGCTGGTTTCGTGTCCGCTTTATCACGACCCGTCCGTGCAAATGATCCGAATAAATCTCTCTGGCTTATATCAAATTTCACATTAAATCAAAGCACCTCAGCGTCTCATCCCATCCTTCTTGCTCCTTGCTTTTTGCATGCAGCTTTGTTGCAGTTGCTGGTACGAGAACGAGATGGATGCACCCGCATAAGATCAAGCACAAGTCGCAGTGTAAGTTCTGTTCTGTGGGCTGAGTTTGTGCCTTTTTTTTCGTTGGGTTGTTTGCGAAGCGCATTCACCCACCCACACTTGAACCTGAGATGCAACCATCCCGAGTACCATCGTGGATCACAGGAACAGGACAGAAATCAACAATAATGTTTATAAACTTCATTCCAGTTGAGGCGAATAACTCAGGACGTGCTTAGACACGTTTTCCACCGACCGGAACCGGGCGCTTGTCGTCTCCGAAGGGCGCGTTGTCGTCTCATTTCCAAAACCACAGCAAATCCTTGCTCGTGGCCCTTTCATTTCGAAATGAAACCGACCGCCACTCGGATCGCACGAGCATGCAGGACGCCAAAGTTTTGAACGAGTAAACTGGTCCAAAACCACCACCGCCGAGCTTGGCGAAGAATGGACCCAAACGGGGAACGGGAGGGAAGAGTAGAAAGTGAAAAGTTTTTTTTTCCTCCCACCATCGTCGTCGTTGTCGTTGGTGGTGCGTTGGATGGTAGAGAAAATGCATAAAGAAAGAAAACCGAGCAGAGCAAAACTTAAATGGAACATTTCTATATAAATTTTACAAAATGATGGCACCCATTTAGACACATAAGTGGATTAAGCAACACTTGCATCCACTCTCCGGGTTTCATCCACCCGTCCGCATCCAGTTTGCGGATGGAGTGGATAGCGGCAAATCGGGCACCACATCACACCGGCAAGCGTCTTACGCGCGGTGCAAAAACTTGTTCCGTCCTTGCCGTCCTTGCCAACTAGCACGCAAGTTGATCGGGACTTTTAAAAGCCGGCAGAAGGATAGGAGATTTTGTCCGGGGTGTGCGAAGTATCTTCCCCGCACTGTGTGCGCACAGCGTTCGCATAAAACATAATTACATAACATCAAATTATAGGAAAATTTATCCTGAAAAGCGAGCGTACGTTCCCGGGCGACGCTTCGTGCGCTTTCTGACTTAATCAACTTCGTACGGCTCGTGCGAGTTGACGCATATGCTCACAGACATTCTTCCAGGGCGGCCTTCCAACCTGACGCGGCTTACTTTGGTGGTACGGGGTACGTAGAATTAGCTTCAAGACATGAATTTTTAAATGTGAGAGAGAGGAAAAAGGAATGAAAAACTAGTCCCGCAATTAGCAAATCAAGAAAATGAGACAGATTTCTTTCATGACATTATGGCATATACTAACAAAAAAAAAGATGCATGCAAGAATATGTCACTTCTACTACTTTAAGTCTTTTTAATTATGATGTTGGTATCAGCAACCACTTCATCAAAATGCATTATTGCTTCATGACTTGAGAGCATTATTATCATTCAAAATTATTAGATAATTATTGAAATGATACACAATTGCACGAACAAAAATGACATTTTACGATAATGCTAAATTTTAGGCATCAAATATAAAGAAAAATATTAAAATAGTATGTATGTTTTCTAAAGTAAACAAAAAATAAAATTGTAAACGCTTGGAAATGCTTATCAAATACAGTATTTTTAAATAATGTTTTGGCACATTAAAAACAATTTTTTATTTGCGGTATTGAAAAAGTTTACATTCGATGCATATTCATTGGCAGAAAAGGTATTAAAGCCGTCTTTTAACGCAGCTATGATATGTTTTACTATGTGGCTGCAGTCAACAAGATTACATATATACCAATACCCTGACTCATTGTGATCTCATACCATTAAAACGATTCAGTGCTTCCCAAATCAATAGCAACACACTACACGGCTTATCTTATCAGTTAATTAAACTTCATTCTCAATGATGGGTTTGGACAGGACGGCACAATAGCCAGTAGAGTGAAATTGTTTTGCGCATACTGTGCCGCCTAACGACTCAGCTCTCCATTGTGTTGAATTTGAGCAAGAAACGTAATCTGGTATAATACATGCAATAGTGACTTAGGTTATGTGATATATTTATAGTAAATTCATGACACATTTTATCATAAAAATGTAAAAATAATCATGAAATTTTCAAAGAGACCAACGTGTTTGTTGTTTGATCATAGTTGAATAAAAATTATTTTGGTTTACAAGGTATGAACTATTAATTTTGGATAAAATAAACACGATTACATGAACGTATTACAAACCCTAAAATGTATTTATAGATACAAATTTAGAAAAGAAAACAAATGAACGTGAACGAATTATTAATTTTGAATCTTTTTTCAAGCCTTTTTTCACCTAATTATTGTGTGAAAGATAATATAAATAAATTTTCAATTGAACAACAAAACATTATTAAAATTTATCTGAAAACGACAACTTCCTCGAAATGATTGAACGCAAACAATACTCCCTTTCACAGCTGTCTGCTCACGTATCTTAAACGTGCTAATTTTCATCCCATCCACTGTGCTTTTTGTCGTATCGAAACCTTTCAGTCAGTATAAAATCCGATCGAAAACGCGCGCCCAGCAATCCGATACAGAGCTTCAAACAAACGGCGGTACATGCCGTGAGCCACGATGTCACGCTTAAAGCGCTTGATTCCATCACATTTTCCGCTAATCGGGCAGCCCTGATTAGAAACTTTTCCGCTCCACTGCAGTCCTTCCCCCCTGTCGGGAGCAGTACCGGTACGGGCCTGTCAGCAGCAATCGCAGCTTAGACGTGAACCCCTCCTCCATTCATGCCCACCAATCCACCAGTTCCCAGTGCCGGCATGCGGTGTGCCCGTCGGGTGATAAATTTAATCGCTCACTTGCACACTACTTGCGCCCGAGTTCCAATCCGGGCAAAGAAGGAATTTAACAAGGCTTCAACAGCAAATTTGGGAACAATTTTTACAGCATGTGTTGTGGGGTGGGCGCTAAATGAAAACATTCGACAAATTTCATTACCCTCCTACACACCGTGCCTGCCGTATCTGGAACATACCAGCGATGAGTTATTTTTTCCTTTTTCATAAACCGGCAACCGTTGCGAGGAAAACTGGAAAGCGGATGCGGGAACATTAACGGATGTGAAATAATTTTTGCTTTAATTTTCTTCACCCATTCCGGGGAGGAGGGGTGAAGCTAAACACGGAACCGCTCCAAACAACCCGACGGTTAATTCATTGTCCCGAGCGTTGTTTCTCATTTCGATGCTTTATTTTCGCACCATGAGCTTTGGTGTGGAAAATTTTCCGCCATTTACTGAAGACCTAAAAAAAAAGTGAAAATAAAAGTAGCTGTAAAATCGGTGGAGCTATTGCGTGGATCGGTTTGGTAGATTGGTCGTGATACGTTTGAGTTTTCACACCAGGGAAATCTCCGCCCGAACGCGACACGTTCGACTTGCTGTGGCGGTGGATTAGAGAGTTGACGTTTCTAAGAATTTCGTTTCACTTCTGAAGCTCCTGCACGCAACCATGCAATACGTTGCCCGTGTCCCGTCCTTTTCCTTTCCACCTCAACGCCCAATACGCCCATTTTCGCACCTTCTTGCCTCGTTGGCGCCCGTGCCCGAGCAACGGGACTACCGTGTCGTGTCGTTCGTAAATGAATCAACGTTGAAAAGACATTAAAATCTTTTTATTAAATTTGTCATTCAAAATTTTCTCGACTCAGCGCAGCCCGCTGGGCCGGGGCGTCCGGGCACATCCGGTGGATGGGATAGTGCGCCGGCAGCCGGATGATGGGAAAGTGTTGGAATCCTGTGTTTGTCACATGAACCATCCGCACCACGAGTGAAATTGCCGGGACGACGGTTCGCTGTCACGGGACGCCGTGCGGGACGACAAGCATCCAACGCACTCGCATCCTTTGCTGCCAAGCCATTTCATCTGCCTGCTCCTGCCGGAAGTCCTGCGTAAGTGCAAGTGAAACGACTGCACGCGTGAGACAGTGCGCACCAGCGTGACAGGGGGGAAGCGTGCGAGAATTGAATTAAATTTTTTTAATGCATTTCCGCTCTAAATTGGATTAAAACATTTTCGTCACTGTGCCGGTTTTAGCGTAACCGATTTATCGAGGGATGCTAGATTTACGGTACATTAACGTAAACTGCAACGGGCACGCCCGTGTCAATGGGGACTGCCGAGGGGGAGGGGTTGCTTTTATGTACGTTTTGATACTTACGTTCCTTACCGGGGGGGACTGTGGGAGGAAACTTTGTGACAGATTTAAGTGTCGTGCCGGTGGTTTGAAGGAAGGATTTATTTTCAGCTTCACGCTGCGTGACGTATGCGTGAACGTTTTCGGTTTTTGTTTTCACGGCCGTAAAGGGAATTTCTATAGAAAATGAAAGACGGGTGAAAGTGGGAACTTTGGTTTTTTTTTGTGTACGAATACGTAAAACGTTTAGTTTCATTCCATTAAGTTGCTTGGTGAGCTTCTGATTAGTTGATCCATGTAGGATGTTTTATTTTCTTTGATTAAATTATAAAACATTTTTTAAATAT